>JAJTUV010002754.1:0-106751 GCA_021653895.1 Mastomys natalensis
CAGAAACAATATTTAAGAGTCCAGTTAGTTTATGGACCCTTTGAGAGAAGAAATTATCTCGGCCTGATGCTTTGCTTTTAGTACTTCTAGTTCTTTATTTTTAAAAATTAACATACATTCTTCTAATTAACTTATTTCAAATTTTTCTTGTAGCTAGCTTAAAGAACCCATTTAATCATTGTTCAGTGAGCAACTCTACATTTCAGTGACTTGCTTCTGTATAGTAATAATGACCCTTCTGAAGCAATGGAGCTTTAACTTGGGGTTTTATCTTCACTACTTCAATTATATTTTTATTCTTATACCTTAACTATCAATTACATTTTTATTTTTATACTCCCTACAAGTACACACACTCATGTCAGATATATGAATGACATGACTGAGTTAAAACCAGAAGAAATATTAGTAGTAAATATTTTACATATGGCTACCAAGATATGTAAAGAAATTAACAAATTAATTTTGGAAATGTATCAGAATACATGAAGTAGATGCCCGAGGTCTGACACTGTGTACTTAGAGAACATAAAATATACTATAGTTCAAAAGACCATCACATAAAACTGACACCACTCCAGATGCCTACAGGAAGCATGTGTTCCAATCCAGGCTTCTTAGTGGCTATGACTCTATTTCTACCTTCACAATTAATTTGATTGAGTGGCTCACAGAATTCTTAGAACTCTTGTGTTTATTGACTTAATAGTAAACACTAAACTAAATTGTATAGGTGGAGTGATAAGGGGTTTAGATCTATGTACTCACTAATTCCACACTTATGCCAGGCTCTCCAAAAATCTTCACAGGCTTAGCTATAAATGTCATTCATACCTTGTACTTTGAGCTTGTCTAGAGGTTTCACTATATAGGCATAATTGTCTACAGCACTGGCCATTTCTGATCGACTCATTCTTCTAATCCCCGTCTTCCAAGAAGTTCAAGAAGTAGGTGCTAAAAGCTCCTAATCATTAAATACATGATTGGTTGTCCTGGCAACCAGCTTCTATCACCTCATTTGCAAGCTGTACAGGAGCCCACCAAGAGTTAGCCATTATTCATGAAATTCCAAGGTACTTAGAAGATGTGTCTGGATCCAAGCTCAAGTAGCAAATAATAGGATGAAGCACTAACTTTAACCTTAAACTACTGTCTTCAGATATATTAAGAGACAAATATCTGTTCCAACAAAAAGACCAAATACTTAAAGAGAATCTCCTCCCAACATGCTTACTATCAGAAAATTACAGCAGCTTTAAGAAGGATGTGCCAGGGACCATGGGGGGAAAAAGTGCATATATTTTATTATTTTACTGTGTCTATAAAGGCTCAGAAGATGAATGTATAAAATATGTATGGGACATTGTGACTAGCTTGGCCTAGCTTCAAGAAATAAAAATCAGATAGATGGAAAGCTCAGACTTTACTAATGATTTGGGACCATTTATAAGCAGAAAGTGTGAGTTTATCCTAGATCTGGTGGATTGAGAAAAATAGTAGAGTGATTTGATTAACATGTTGGAAAAAAATTTTCAATCTAGGAAGTCAGGAAAGTTTTCATCTAGGAGAAAAATGAAAAATCTTCCTCTGGGATGAGAGAATTTACAGTATTTTTTTTTTTTAAATGAGAGGCCAATTTCTACCTGTTGGATCTCATTATTTGCTTCAGGAAATTAAGGTTGACAAAATCTGACTTTGAGACAGGGCTGGGATTTGCTTTATCACTCCTTTCAGGATGATTCACAGTGCTGAGTTTTAGGCAAAACATGAGAAATATGCAATATTACTCCATAATTATATCTTATATTTTCATGAAGAGGAATGTTCTTTTAGCCTCAGTACATGTGTTCTGAGTTCAGCCAAAAAAATAAAGAAAAATACTGAAGAATTGTATAGCCATTCGTATTCATGTCTAGATAAGGAATAGACATATCAGTAATATTTAATTGATTGTTCAAATTAAAGCATTTATTTTAGTTATGTTAAGCGAGGAAGTCAAGATAAATATAAAAATTAAGCCTGTTTTCCCAAGGTTATGTTGAAACCAAGGACTTTTCAGACCATACATCAGGAGTGTATTTTACACCAATCTCTTTCTTCCATAATATTCCTGGAAATTTCACTTGCAGTCTGAGGTTGCCAAAAATGATAAATACTAGATTTAATATGTTAAAATCACCCTTTTCTTATAAAAGTTTAAAATCTTACAGCAAAAGCTGAAATTTTAATATTTGGGAATGAAGTAAAAGTAAAAAATACCACATAATGCAATTTTAAACACACACACATATTACACACACACACACTATATATATATATTATATATATATATATATATATATATATATATATGTACTTTTTTTCCTTGGGGCAACATGGAAGAGATTTTAATCTAGTCTGTGAGTAAACCCTAAATATCTGAATATTAGACTAAAATGATATAGAGACAGAATTGAATGAAGGAATGTGTTGAGTTTTCCTTCCTCCACATATTCACACATTTTAAGATACATCCTTACATGGACATGAATAGAAATTCAAATTCTAAAGCCTCAAAAATGGAAATACTTTTTAAATCATAAAAATATCATCATCAACATCTTATGTTGAAAGACACATCAATTTTAAAAGATTGATGTGAAGTGACATACAGATATATACATTAAGAGCAAGAGTTAGACAGAGGTGGGAATAAGCTGGCATGTGAAAAAGGTTCAGTTATACATCTCAGTGCCTTTGAGACAGAAATTTGAGTTTTCTTAACATTTGAAAACAGTTATATGTATTTTTTCAACTAAATCCTGTAACTAAACAGTTATGTACTTGCAACGTAGAGCCTTATCTTTCTCCGATATGCCTTTATTTAATAATAATTTTTAAATCATTGTTCAAAGTGAGTAGGTGGCTCAGTGGGAAGGAATGCTGGCTGTACAAGAATGTAGAATTCAAGTTTTCAGCTCCCATGTAAAAAGTTAGGTATAGCCCCCAGCACACCTGTAAGCTAAGGAAACATAAGAAGCAGGGATGCTGTGATTCCTGGCTGACTGCCAAGCTCCAAGCTTGGCAACAAATACCTTTCAAGGGTACAGACAGAATAAGACAGAAAATGACCAATCAGAACAACAATTTCAGATACACACACACACTTTCCCTGTCTCCCTCCCTCCGCCCCACCACACACACACACACATACACACACACCACCATCAATACTACTACTACCCATAATACTTTTTGGCATCTTAATATGTAATTTTCCAAAACTATTATATTAAGGTTTAAAATCCCATTGTTTTATTTTTTTAATTTAATTATTTATTTAAATCACATCATAATTTACTTATTTACACAGGGGTTATAAACACAAATAGGCAGGATGTGGGGAAGGGAATGGCACCAGAGCATAGGTGTTCAGGGGAGTACAGATACCTTTCAGAACAGGGTATCAGCTGGGTGTAGGTTCAGGGAACAGGTCACTATGATTCTGACTATGATTCACTTGTCCTTATCTAAGTTGGTACTGTCTATGACTACTTGGGCTGGTAAATTTCCACAGAAGCTGCCTGTTTACAATAGCTTATAGCCTTCTGTTTCAGTGTTTTTCCACAGAGACCCAAGACTTGGTGTTAGCATGCATGTATGTCAGGACTATTGCTGACTTTAGGCCTATGGCTGATTTTAGGCCTTTAGTGTATATGTAGGGATGCTCCTGACATCTCCTCCCTTCTTTAAATATAGAAGGGCCTTGGCGATTCTATTCTTGCAAAGGCGGGGATAGAGGCCTGACCTCCAATAATTGAAGGGGACCTTATAATGGCTCAGGTCCTCCTGTCGTTGTCCAGTTAGGCATGAGGGCCATACCCATACCTATGTCTTTTTCCTGGAGAGGGGATACTTTTGACATCAACCCCTATGCAGTCAGGCTTGTCCCTCAGGGAACCCAGATAGGATATTTTAAACTTTTATTTATATTCCCTTGCAGTGCTTAGCCTCGCAGCCTAAGCAAGAATTCAGATTGCCAGACAGAGAGGGTTCTGGGTAGCCCCTCTGTGCTTGGTCTAGGGGTGGAAGTCTCTTCTTTTAGGTTGGGTGGAGATGGGTTTGAGGAGCACCCTGGATAAAGTAACAACCTCATCTTGAGTCTCGTGATCCTCCATAGCTAACTTATGATAATGTATCTAAATAGGTTTTGCTACCGAATTATCTATCTGTTGTATCACAAAGTTAGTCAGCCTATTTAAGGCTAGGGACTGAAAGAAATCAGCAGAGATAACCCAGTTAATGGTCCCAAGATGGGAGAAAGTGAGGTTGACAACCATAGAGAGGTTAAAAACCAGTCCTTGTACCAGCTCTCATATTCCCCTTTCTCTTTCTCTCTCTGTCATTTCTCTGGGCCTTCTCTGACCTTTTTCATGTTCTCTTTAACCATCCTTGTCTTGTCTATGTAAGGGCAACATTCTTCTTTAAGGGCTGTACACAGTTAAGAGCTGTACACAGTCTTTTCTATTGTAGAAGAATAAATCAAGTCCAATAAAGTCCTTTGCAATTTTTGGAGATCAATTCAGACATCGAAACGAGGGATTTCTTCAGATTAGTGATGTCAATCTCTAGCTGTTTGGTGTCCTTGTCAATGGCCCATCAAAGGTCTGAGTAGTATAAGTCTGGAGGCCAGCATCAGGATTAGAGCTTCTACCAGCAGACATCACGGGTGTTTTATTTTTATCTGTTCTCAGGCTGGAGGTTTACACCTTGGGAGCTCTGGTTGAATCTTTTGATACTCATTCTAAAAAGGACAAAAGTACCCACACTTTGGTCTTCCTCCTTCTTCTTGAGTTTCATGAGATCTATGCATTGCTTCCACCAGAGAACTCCTAAACCTGATAAACAACTTTAGCAAAGTGGCTGGGTATAAAATTAACTCAAATAAATCAGTAGCATTCCTCTACACAAAGGATAAACTGGCTGAGAAAGAAATCATGGAAACAACACCATTCACAATAGTCACAAATAATATAAATATACCTTGGTGTGAATCTAACCAAGCAAGTAAAAGACCTATATGACAAGAACTTCAAGCCCCTGAAGAAAGAAATCAAAGGAGATCTCAGAAGATGGAAAGATCTCCCATGCTCATGGATTGGAAGGATTAATATAGTGAAAATGGCTATCTTGCCGAAAGCAATCTACAGATTTAATGCAATCCCCAACAAAATTCCCACTTAGTTCTTTACAGAGATAGAAAGAGCAATCTTAAAATTCATTTGGAATAACAAAAAACCCAGTATAGCAAAAACTACTCTCAACAATAAAAGAACTTCTGGGGGAATCACCATCCCTGATTTCAAGCTGTACTACAAAGCAAAAGTGATAAAAACGGCATGGTATTGGAACAGAGACATTCAGGAGGATCAATGGAATAGAATAGAAGACCCAGAAATGAACCCCCATACCTATGGTCACTTGATCTTCGACAAAGGAACTCAAACCATCAGTGGAAAAAAGACAGCATTTTCAACAAATGGTGCTGGTCCAACTGGAGGTCAACATGTAGAAGAATGCAAATTGATCCATACTTATCTCCTTGTACAAAGCTCAATTCCAAGTGGATCAAGGACCTCCACATAAAACCAGCTACACTGAAACTAATAGAAGAGAAAATAGGGAAAAGCCTTGATCACATGGTCACAGGGGAAAAGTTCCTGAACAGAACACCAATGGCTTATGCTCTAAGATCAAGAATTGACAAATGGGATCTCATAAAACTGTAAAGCTTCTGTAAAGCAAAGGACACTGTCAATAGGACAAAGCGGGGAGCCAACAGAATGGGAGAAGATCTTCACCAACCTTACATCTGATAGAGGGCTAATATCCAAGGTATACAAAGAACTGAAGAAACTAGATTCCAGACAATCAAATAACCCTATTAACAAATGGGGTACAGAGCTGAACAAAAATCTCTCAACTGAGGAAACTCGAATGGTTGAGAAGCATCTAAAGAAGTGTTCAGCATCCCTAGTCATCAGGGAAATGCAAATGAAAACAACACTGAGATTCCTCTTCACACCAGTCAGAATGGCTAAGATCCAAAAAACAGGTGACAGCAGATGTTGGCGAGGATGTGGAGAAAGAGGAACACTCCTCCATTGTTGGTGGGATTGCAAGCTGGTACAACCACTATGGAAAGCAGTCTGGAGGTACCTCAGAAAATTGAACATAGTGTTACCTGAGGACCCAGCTATACCAGTCCTGGGCATATAACCAGAAGATATTTCAACATACAACAGGGTCACATGCTCCACTATGTTCATAGCAGCCTTATTTATAATAGCCAGGAGCTGGAAAGAACCCAGATGTCCTTCAACAGAAGAATGGATACAGAAAATGTGGTACATTTACACAATGGAGTACTACTCAGCTATTAAAAACAATGAGTTCATGAAATTCTTAGACAAACGGATGGAGCTAGAAAATATCATCCTGAGTGAGATGACCCAATCACAAAAGAACACACATGGTATGCACTCACTGATAAGCGGATATTAGCCCAAAAGCACACAATACCTGAGACGCAATGCATAGACCTCATGAAACCCACTGTTTTCAACATTAACTTATTGGGGAAACTCAAGATACATACAAATTTATTGTTAAAAGACTCTGACCTTGAAAGCTGTATAGACCTGCTCCAATACTCATAACTTTTATTTTTAATGTTGCCTGGATCTTTGATGTGTTAAGTACTCCATGAAGGATGCTGTTTTCTCCTTGCTATGAAAGAATATCTGACAAGAGAAATTTAAGAAGGAAAAATAATTATTTTGACTCACAGTTCAAGGATACAGTCCATCAAGGTGTGGAACTGGTTGCCAAATTGCATGAGATAGCTGGTTGCATTGCTCCTGGAGTCAAAAAACAGCTTTGAGTACCAGTACTTGGCTTGCTTTCCAAGTTATTAAGGCCATTATTACACTTAGGTTATTTCTTACCACCTCAATTAACACAATTTAAAATGTCCCTCATAGAAGTGTCCAGGGGTTTGTCTCCTAAGCCATTCACAGCTACATCAAAGCGAGTCACTATTTGTCATCAATAATCCATTAGGACCGTATCTGTGTAATGTTTTACTTCAAAGAAAAATTCAAACAAACAACAGAAAAAGAAAATGATTCCAGTCCCAGGCAAGACATTCTGCATCAAAATTTCTGGATCAGAGAAGTGAGGATTGTGTTGACTTGCTAAAATTTTAAAAACAGTGATAACATGCAACCTTATGTTCATATTCCTCAGTATCTTTGAAGAATACTAAGAAACTGGTATCATTATGCCTACTTCTCTGATAGTAAAATTAAGAGTACAACTTTGTCGAAAGTCATATAGCCAGTGTGAAAGCCAGCTGTTAGACTCAATTTGTTGATTCCCACAGGGAAGACCTATTTTTATAGCTACCAAGTTGCCTCATTTCAAAGAAAATCAGTGTATCTTTCTGATATCAATAACTGCTCAAATTCTCTAAACAAAATCTTTAATATTGTCAGTTTTCTGAATTTCAAAAATGTTGTTCAAATAGGATATATGTTCTAAGTATTGTTGCAATTATTCCACATATTAAATTGAGTTATGGCATATGGCATTATTTTATTCCTGTAGAGTCTACTTAGATAGCCTACGCTACAATGTTGATGAGTTCTACTGGAAAAACTATAAAAGACCCAAATCAAACATTGTCCCTGTATGAAATTAGGGAATAAGAGTCTGTGTTATTTTAAAGGCTATTGATTGTTTACCAGTAAAATGTTATCCCATTTATTTTACCTTGTAAGGTACAAAGTCTAAGCATTTAATTTTTTACAGCTTGGAGGCTAGGGAAATAGTGGAAAGCTAACTTTGTGCTTGGGTCAAATAAAGCTTCTTTTCAATCAGGCAATATAAATTTCAGTTGTCCTGTTAGAGTCATTAAGAGAAAGGATGTGATTCAAGGTTATAAAGTTAAGTATTGTTTCCCATCAGTCTCAAAAATGCACATTGCATCTTTCTGCCAAATGAAGAAAGGTCTTTAAAGGCCTGGAAAGTGCAATGTTACACTACTGCCCACATGGTTTCCCCAATTTGTGGTCAGAAACCACTCGACTACTTACCATAAACTCAGTGGTTCATTTGCCAATGATAGTCGATAAGATTCTTTGAATGGGAAGTGTAGACTAAACAAATTCCATATAGCTCAGGCCAAAAGAAAAATAGGAATGGGTTTTGATTTTCCATAAATATGCTAGAATTTCAAACTCTCTAGGGACTGAAAGTTTGGGTGCTTACTGTTCTGTTCTAAACTCATGTCAGGACTATAATGCAAATCTCTAGAAGTAGATGTCTATGACTGTCTGGAAGAAGATTTAACATGAGTGATATGTGTTCCAAAATTTGGCAGAATGCTGGATGCAACCTTTGCATCAGTAAAAGAGGTGACATTTTTGTGTTTGGGACCAATCTCAGTATATATATGTACACACACACACATATACATATACATTATACATATACACATATACATATATAAATTCTGGGAATCTCTCAAGGTGTATACTCTATATAACCATTAGTACTAATTGTCATAGGTCTAGGGTCTTATGCCTCCTAGGAGAAAAGGTTCCAGTTATACCTGTGGGTTGATCTAGGTTGTTAGTTTACATGCAAGCCTATGAGGGATTATCTTGATTTTGTTCCTTGATGTGGAAAAATCCATATTAATTGACAGCAGTACCAATACTTACACAAGAGGTCCTGGACTACATAAATAGAGATAGCAGACTGAGAATTACAATGTATTTATCTCTTTATGTTTTGTGATTGGGGATAAGGTATGAAGAGACACTTTGAGCTACTGCTGCCATGACTTCTCTGTTATGATGAATCTAGGAACTGAAATCAAACTTTTCTCCCTTACATTGATTTTGTTAGAATATTTTATCTGAGTAAATAGAAAATAAATCAAGATACTGTCTTCTTATTCATCTTAAACCTCATGAAGATAATCCTAGATGGTTACCTATTTACAGCATAGAATAAATGTATTAAGCTAATTATTTCACCCAACTATTTCTTACATTTATTTATTATTTATTTATTTATTCTCTTATCTCTGTCTACTTGCTTTTCTCTCTCTTTGTCTTTTTTATCCCTTTGTCTCTCTGTCTCATTTCTGTCTCTGTTTACATCTCTCTCTCTCTCTCTCTCTCTCTCTCTCTCTCTCTCTCTCTCTCTCGTGTGTGTGTGTGTGTGTGTGTGTGTGTGTGTGTGTGTGTGTGGAGGGGTCAGGGGTGTGTGTGCCATAGTATTCACATAGTTGTTAGAATATCTTTAGGGGTCATTTTACTCCTTCCATCATATGGTCCTATCTCAGAGATCAATCTCAGCTCTCTCAAATTCGGCAAGCACCTTTCACCTTTATCTACTGATCAATTTTTTCAAGCCTCATCCAGTAGCTACAGATAATTCTTTAAGAAATGGTTATATAATATATACATATATACATATACATATACTATACGTATACATATACATATACATATACATATACATATACATACATATATATGTACCATGATACATCTGGCAAAAATGATATTATGGACCAAATACTAGAACCAGTCCTAATGATTAGAAGTCCCAATAAACATGACCCACAGCTTTGAAAAATCTCAACACTAAAGAAGATGAGAAAATGGTAAACAGATCATTAAAATATAAATGCTACCATAGAGTACATCCATGGCACAAAAGGAAGACAAAAACTTGTGTTTTATAGTCAAAGTATATCCCTCATTATCTCGCCAGTCTAAAATAGATCAGCAAGTAATACAGAACAAATGTCAATAAAATTCTTCCTCCTTAGAAGGTTAGTTCTATACAGAAGTAACTATCTTCCTATGACAACAGGGTCAACTTCTTGTAATACTAAATAAAATTAAGCTTATTTTGTCATGACTGGGAGTTGGGACAACTATGTGGTGGCCAAGATATTTTTCATGCCATCAGGTTATGAAAGGAACATAATTGTATTATGAAAGACTTTCCATCAAAGCAATGAAGGGGTGGACATTCACAGCCTATCAGGAGGAAGCTAAGGAACGGCTGAGCACATTTGTCCAGCAGTGGAACATATTCCCTCTTTTTTATATCTGTCTCTAAATTGAACTAAAAGATGTCTTAGCTTTAAAACAAGGACTCCAGAGCTAATAACTGGCTCCAATGTATGAATAGATGCCATGTAACACTTTAACCCATGTAAGGGTTGGATGTATGCAGTGGGGCATTAATTACTTGTCATTGCCAGGTGCAGTCCTAATGATTTGAAGTCCCAAAATTAATAAACATGACCCCCAGCTTTGAAAAATCTCGACACTTAAGGAGATGAGAAAATGGTAAACAGATCATTAAAATAGAAATGTCACCATAGATTACATCCAAGGCACAAAAGGAAGACAAAAATAAGTAAAAAAGGGGGGGAGGCCCGAGGCACCTTCAGATAATGACTGGCAAGGAAGATTTCAGCTCTTTTATTAAAAATTCCAAAAGGGCATACTCACAAGGCACAGTGACTATGGACTTACTAAGAGGAGGGTACGCATAAGAGGAAAAGTCACAGTTAGAAAACTGTTCGAATTGGTCATTCATACAGATGTATGACACACACATTTCTAGAATTTTACCATTAAAAAGAAAACTTCTCCGATAAGATTTAAAACCTTTAAAATGTTCATAGTCTATCAAATATGATTTTTAAAAGTTGAAATGATACTCTTCCATGTATAGCTAAAATTTACATAAAGTCTCTTGTAGACCACAACATTCAGCATGTCTAACACTTGTTTGGGTCTCACTAACACATATGAAACCTGGTCCTGCTTTCTGAACGAGTGAGAAAACTCCTGTGGATTTGTTTGTCCTGAGCTTGAGCAGTAGGTGCTCAGGTGTTCTTACAGTGGGAAACAAAATAAAGGTTGTTTTTCAGGTTTTTTGATATATTTTTTAAAGAGGGTTTACATGATTAGCACAGAAAACTAAGTCAGTGCGTCATCAAATATTGAGACAGTAGAGTGTGGGAGAGAAAACCAACTGTCAGGAGGAGAAAGGGGCCAACAAGACGACACTGGAACATCTACGTGAAAGCTAGAAATTCACATGGGTCAAATGGAATAGATTAAGCCCTTATTTAAAGTATTTGCATTGTTTAGATAAAAGCAATGGAACAAAAAAGAAATGGTCCCGAGGGAGGCCCAGGCCTAACAAAAGTCAAAAGGGTGGGAAAATGTGTCTAACCAGTTATTTGAGCATGTGAAATAGAACGATCCCCAGTGCTTCCAGTCTTGATAGCACTGTGCAGACACAACCCATTATCCCCCGCAAGCAAGCCCACTTATCTGATCTCCTGTGTTCTACCTAGGAAACTCAGGGGAAAACGGCATTGATTGCTTTCGCACTTAACCTTCCCAGCCGTTAATTCCCAGAAAGTTCTATTTTGTTCTGTTGTTGTGTTTCTAAACCAATTTTTAAAAGACACGATGTTGTAAAATCGTGAGCTGAAGAGAATGCAAATCTAGGGCATCACAAGTGGGGAAAGTGTCGTTTTACTAGAAAGTGTTTCCTCGGTTTTCTGCAAGGAATGGTGTGAGATAAAAAGAGAAAAAAAATATAGCAAGGGTCTTAAAACTCCTGACAGCTATCTAAGAGACTATTTTTCTTTAACTAAATATATATTCAAAGTTGCGCTTTAAAATGAGTCACTTGTGCCACATGTGCCTTTTACATGTTGATGAAATATTAGCACTGAAGACATTAAGAGATTTCACCAAAGGTTGCATCAATCTGTTTACATAGACTCACAGCCCTGAAATATTAGAACCATTTCCTCACCCCAGCATACAAAAGGTTCTCATCTGCAGTGCATCATTCAGGGGGTAGCCAACCAAGGATCTATTGGTGGCTGCTTGTTTTTTATGCTTCATTTGGTATATTAAGTACTCATTTACTTATATACGTCTGTAACTGCACACTTATTTTTATTTGCTAAATATCTATTCTTCTATCATACACTATATGTAGACCACAGTTTCCCCTACTTCTACTCCTCTTTCCTCCTCAATGCCTCCCATCTCCTCAAGATCAACTTCCCCTCTGTTTCCTCTTTAGAAAAGAGCATGCCTCCAAAAGACAACAAACAGCCAATCAAGACAAAAGAAGATATAATAAGAGAAGGCAAGAGCCCTCATTTAGAGTCTGGACAAGGCCACAGAATAGGAGGAAAATGGGTCCCACAAGTAGACGAAAGAATCAGAGATAACCCCACTCCCACTATTAGGAAGTAAGAAGTTATGCAGAGAGACAGAGGGAGAGGGACGGGGAGGGGAGAAAGAGAGAAGAGAGGGATGGAGGAAGGGAAGAGGAGAGAGAGAGAGAGAGAGAGAGAGAAGAGAGAGAAGAGAGAGAGAGAGAGAACTGAGTTGGAGGTATCCATCTGGTCTCTGCCATCAGAGATCAGGGAACCCTGCAGAAGAGTATGAGTAAAGACTGTAGGAGTCAGAGGGGACTGAGTGAGGACACCAGGAGAACATGGCTCGCCATATCAACTGAGGGGGCTCATGGGCTCATAATAACTAAAGTCACAAGCATAAACATGAGCCTGCATGGATATGTACCAGGTCCCCTGAGTGCATGTTGTGGCTGTTTTCATATTTGTATAGCAGAATATTAACATAGACTCGTAATCATGAAAACCATTCAACCCTATAGAACACTTAATGGCCACTATCCTAAATAGCTGCTATTGTAGGAAACACTATGCAAAGCATGTGGAAGCGTCAGCATTTTATATTCTAGGTAGTTGGAAGACAGCCCTTCTACCACTTCACCTATCCAGTCTTATGTACAAACGATATCATTTTTCCAGAACAGGAAGCATTCTCTAATCTATCTACCTTTTTCTTGTTGCAGTTTTCTTCTGTGCTTTGTGAATAATTTCTCATTCTCCCATTTTATAAAATCTTCCTTTATAACCATCTACTGTTTCAGGAAACCTTAAAGTCTATTACTCTTAAGTAGAATTCACAGCTACCTTCTAAAGACTGCCACAGCACTGTAACAATACTAAACATGCTCTTACCACATTATGTTGTGTTTCCACTTTGATGGCTGTGTATCCTCTCCTCGGAGACTGAAATCCCACCTTATTTTTCTCTCCTATGTCATGTATGGTACCTAGCAATTAGTAGATACTCACATGATCATATTGTGCTAATGCCAACTGAAAAATTAAAGCAATTTATATTGGTCTCCTTTGAAGACACGTGATTTTTTAGAACCTGCTTGTGATTTTATTAGCTTAGCGAAAAACTAGAACCCTGTATTAATGAGACAAAGAGAAAATAAACCATAAGATAGAGGGGAGAGATTAACAAACATCTGGATCTGGGACTCCTCCAAAGGAAGAGTCCTTGGGAACAGGACAAAACATTCCAGACTGGTTTGGAATGGTCAACTCTGTAACCTCAGGGCACCACCTTAGTCTCATTCCATCCCACCCTGAGTTCTTGTATTTTACTGGCATTCATATTTTGCATCTTCAGTACTTCAACTAACATTAGGACTTTCGTTTCTGCCCTGCCCATTCCTAAACACCATGCTTAACTCACCCTAACAGCCACCTGTTCTTCCTCTTCCACCGTTTCTTATATTGTGTACCTGTTAATACACCCTCAATGTGGGGATCTTTCTACACGAATCACTTCTTCCATAGACTTCCTATTCATTTGCATTTTATTTTATGTTATTCTTTGATGGCTTCATGCCCATATTACAGAGTTTTGTTCACTTTTCCCTCCTAGTGTCTGTCATCCTTTCCTCACTCTTGCTGAAACCGGTCTTCCCAATAATTTCCCAAGTATAGTTCTCTCTTCCTTTGTACCCACATTCCCTCAGTGAAGAATGGGCCTAATGAGTCCCTGTGTCTTACACAGCTATTGTCGGTTTCCTGAACAGTCATTGCACATCCAGAAAATATCCAGAATTTATACTTCTTTGCGTATTCTCTCTCTTAAAATATTCTCATCCCTTCTTCCAGCATGTGCCCCGAGCCTTGGATGGGAGGATAGAGATATACCTTGTAGAATCAAGCACTCCATAATCAGTGATTTCCTATATTTTGATCATCTGTGATCCTATGTATGAATATCCACCCACTACAAAAAGAAGTTTCTCTGACAAAGGCTGAGAACGGCACTAATTTTTGGTATGAAGTTTAGTATTTCCATTAATCTTATATTACTATCTCTGTGAGCTTACACAAGCTTGTGGGGGAAAGTCTCATGTGCTATTTAACACATATTAAGGTCAGAGAACAACTTTTGCATAGTTGGTTCTCTCCATCTGACTTTACATGAGTTCAGGGGAGAAAACTTAGTCCACCGTTCTTGTGGCAAGTGTTTTACCCATTGTACAGTCTTACCAAACTGAAAGATAGGTATTCAGAAGACAGTCTGACACCATGTCCACTTATCAGAACTATAGTAGCAAGTTCTCTCCTGGGGCCCATGATCTCCATAGGCATGACTTCTTGGCCAATTTTACAGATACAAGCATGGCATTCCTCCTCCTGAACAAACACCAAATCCAAACAAAACAGTTGTTCACTCCATAAAAGCCATGCCACTAGTCTAACTTTGGGCACATCTTACCAAGGAGATCATGAGGTGAATGTCTTGGTGGTATTGCTGATTAATGTTCTACCCAAAAACATCCCTGGTACCTTCTAGCACTCTGAAAGCTAACCAACGACGAGAAAATCTCCACCTCAATTCCAGCTTTGTTCTCAATATTCTGCAACAAAAGTGCATAGTGTTTTCAGCAATAGGGTCTTAAATCTCATACTGGTGTGTAACCACCATCACTGACCCATAATAGTTTGGAGGTCTCTGGAGACTGACTGACCAACAATATATAGGGAAATATTTCAGCTTGGTACTAGGATTTTCAACTAATAAATCTTGCCTACTGAGAATAGCATTTTTTACCAATAAGGGACATTTATATGCAATGCCTTTTTAAACTATGTTTTTAATAGATTATAAAATATCAAGTTTCCAAGGAGCAATATCCATATATCTTTAAGTTTTTCTTTTGTTTTTAATTCTTCCCTGTACTTGGGTATTCCTACCTCTCTACCCTCATTTCCACTAAAACTTTCCAACAGTGAGCTTACATGTTTATGAGACAATCCCTTTCTTTTCTGGTAGTTGAATATTAAAGGGATGTATAGAAATCAAAACACATACACACACACACCTCTATGAAAAGAAATTTTAAAATCCCACAAAGAAAACTACAAATGAAAACAGAATATTTACATACATACTTGACCTACAGAAGACAGGCTAAGGTTAAGTTTTACCAGTGAAGGGCATTTTTGATTATAAAAGCTAGAAGATAGTCATTCAGTAATTTCTAGATCTTTCAAGAACAGACTATTCTATTTCCTGCCCCACACTCCCAAGAAATGTTGAAGTACAAAGTACACTTATATTTATGTTTTTCACTTCTCAGTTTGGAGTTCCTTTTAAGTTTCTGTTAAAATATGTTTCATCAGCTAAGGAGTCTTCCTTGACTCCCTATGTGATGATTAATCTCTTCTGCATTTAGATATTCACTGCCAGGAAAATAGGAACCTGAACCCTTAACTCCTTATTTTATCTGGTTTGCCATTATTAATATTGCGAGTGATGTGGTCTTAATTCTTTTTGATTCTGGTTAAATGCTTCAGTCAGTGTTCTTGAGAGACAGAGAGCAGAAAGGACTCATGGAGCTATGCTCACTTTGATTTTTTTTTTCAAGCCTTTTGTTTCCTCAAAAGTGACTGTCATATAAAATCAGCAGTTAGGTGATGATGATCTACTTAATGTTTATCTCCTAAGCCTGACTGCTGTGGACTCCTTTATGCCTCTTCAGGGGCCACTGAGCCTGCAGTTCCTTCCCGAAAGAGTCTGCCAATTAAGCAGTATTCTGCTAACTAGTGCTTGGGGCCTAAAAACCTCCAGCGAGTTTTGTAAGCGTGGCTTTAACAGGTGCATGCCCCCAGTCTAATCTGACTGCAATTTTGTCTTCATGGATGGCTGATTCTATAATGCAGGAGTAAAAGCAGACAGCTCTTTTTAAAAAAAAATTATTTAAGAAAATATTATGGGCATTAACTCACTTTTTGGCTAACTGATCATATGCTGATCCTGCCTAGAAAAACACTCTGTGCTTTTATTTAATCACCTGCAGAGGAGTCTTGCTTTGTTTCCCGTTTTCCAAGTACCCACCTTGGTCATTGCACTATGAGACAAGCATACCCGGTATTTTTGGCCTCTAGGTCATATCTAAAGGCATGTGGTAATACACAAGTTAAGTAAGAATACGTGCACATATATATTGGGTTAGGGCTTGGCATAACCTAGATAGGATCACTAGAATTATTTGATGTAGTTCTAAAGAGCTTCTACCTTGTTTTTGTGATGAGCAAGTCAATGCTTGGGTTTTATGTAATTGCTTGTGACTATACTTTTACCAATTTGGGGAAAAGAAACTGCCTAAAAATAAAGATCTTTACAAAAAGAAAACTGAGGAGGAATGCAAGGATGAAGGATGGAGAAGGGAAAATGAGAGAGGGAAAGAGAAAGGAGGAGGAGAGATAGGGAAGGAGAAAGTTGATAAGGGTGCAAAGAAAGAGATAGAGAGATAGATGATAGATAGATAGATAGATAGATAGATAGATAGATAGATAGATAGATAATTTTGATGGTATCACCTGCCCTTAGAATGTGAGATACTATGAAGTTAACAGTGAGCCCCCCTTACATGGAATTGAACCAGCCACAGACATCTGGAAAAAAAAAAAAAAAGAACAATCAACTGATAGTCCTGTTAATACTAAATGTTTTTTCTAGAGAATTTAAAGTGATGCTTAGAATTGTTTAAATTCTAAATAACATAGTTGCTATTAACAAAAAATAAATATGGGATAATGAAAAGAAAATGATTTTGACACAGAAATCAAGTCATGAACTGGGCCAGTTGTGAAGGTGACTGTGTTTTGACTAATGGAAAACTAATGCTATGCTATTTTTTTAACATCTTGAGATTTTAAATATTTTCTTGCAAATGTGCCAGATATTCTAACAAATGTGCATGATAAAATTTGATGATTTTGTCAGCTATGGCTGCAAAACCAATTACAGAATAAATAATTAGCCATATATTACATGTTTTGTTTTGATAACTGCTGTTGTTTATTTTCCTATATCCATATGTTCCTGTATTTTGGGTGCTTAAAACAGAAATATAAAAATAGTGCTAATGTACTTTTGAAATAAAGTCTTTTTTTCTGTGTGAGTATGTATATTTCATTTAACTATAAAGAGATTATTTTTATAATCTTCTTCCAGACTTTGTGTTTGCTATGATTACCAAAATAATTAGGAAATCATAAGTGAAGGTAAGTTTTTAACAGTCATAGTTTATTAAATATTAAATATTCATCTTGAGGTAACCCAGACCCAAAAGAACGTGCGTGATATTATGTACTCACTGATAAGAGGATATTAGCTAAAAAGTTTAGAATACCAATGATACACTCACAGACCTTTGAAGCTTATCAAGAAGGAATGTCCAGGGGTGAACTCTTCAATCCCACTTAGAATTGGGAACAAAATAATCACAGGAGGCAGAGGAAGGTAGGCCCTGGGTGAGAAAATGGAGGGAGAGGAGAAAAGGGGAACAGAATCAGGTATGAGGAAAGACAGGAGAAAAGACCAGAGGACCAGGAGAACAAATTGAAATTCCCAGAGACCTGAGATATGAGAGGTTTCCAGGACTCAGTGGAGATGACCTTAACAAATGCCCAACAGTAGATAGATGGAACCTGAGGAGACTATCTCCAGTAGATAGACAAGGTTCCAGTTGAGGCAGGGGGCCACCCATTCATCTTCAAAATTTTTGACCTAGAATTGTTCCTGACTAACGGAAATTCTGAGACAAAAATAGAGCAAAGACTGAAAGAAAGGCCATCCAGAGACCAGCCCAACTTGGGATCCATCTTATGCATATTCACCAAACCCTGACACTATTGCTGATGCCATGCCATTCTTGCAAACAGGAGCCTAACATGGATGTCTTCTGAGAGGCTCTACCAGTAGCTGACTGAGACAGATGCAGATACTTATAGCTAATCATTGGACTGAGGTCTAGGATTCCTATGGAAGAGTTAAGGTAAGGACTGAAGGAGCTGAAGGGGATAGCAACCCCTTAGGAAGAACACCAGTATCAATGAACCCAGACCCCTCAGACCTCCTAGAGATTAAGCTACCAACCAAAGAGCATATGTATCCTGTGTGAGCTGAGGCGCATTACGTAGCAGAGCTCTGGCTTGTATGGCCTCAGAGGGAGAGAATGTGCCTAATCTTGTAGAAGCTTGATGCCTCAGGGAAGAGGGACGCTGGGAGAGCCTGACATAGGGGTCCGGTCGGTTGGTACATTGGGGAGCACTCTCTCAGAAGCAAAGGGGATGGAGGAGAAATCTTCAGTGGGAGTCTAGGAAGGGGAGCAACATTTGGAATGTAAATAAATAAAATAATTTAATAAAGAAGGGGAAAAATAATATCAATTGCCTTACTCAGAATTCATGTATGTAAGCATTTGGCTCCAAATTTCATTGTCAATAAACAAACAAACAACATTATCAAAACCTACATTGCTAATATCTGTAGAAATAGTTCTCACTAAAGTATTTGTGTGAAAGAAAAATCAGAAACAACTTCTACTAATTTTAAATGGTGTTTAAATATTATCACCTGCCATAATTTAAATTTCTTATCGCTTGTGTAAGTTTAAATATTAACTCTAAAACCATGAATTGAGCAGAAACAAATTCAGCATACTGCTGAATATGGGAGAAAAGGCAAGGTACAAGTGATCTGATGAAGAGAGAGAGACAGAAAAATGCAGAAGCAACGAGGAGGGTTAAAACAAGGCTGTCTGAAAAAGTCAGAAGGAATTATATCATTTATCCGTTTACCTAAAACTAACCTATAACACATGTAAGTCTATTTATATACATACATGTATAGTTTAAACTAAACATCCTCATTGGGACTGACAATACTCCCTCCAAAGGCCAATGACCAACCTAAAACAAAACAATCGAATAACAAATATGCAAACAAAATTTTAAAAACAACAAAAATCCCAAGACAAGGCATAAGTAAACATTTCAGCTGTTGCTCAGGGTTATCCAAGACAGTCTGAAAACTATTATACATTATTGGTGTTGCCTTTGTTTTTTGTTGTTGTTTGCTGTTATTGTTTGGTTTTATTTTGTTGTCAAGAAGGAAAGTATTCCCCTATGGCTGATTACACCAATGCATTTCAGAAACAGGGGCCAGGGTCCCCTGAACTGGAACTGACACAAATTTCTCCCTCCTGAGAACCAGTTTTCATGGTAACGGAAGACACCATGGAAGCCTCTAATGGAGGGACGCTTACCTACCTCACCAAAGAATCCTACCCAGCTATGAACACAACAACAACCTGCATGGCACTATAATACTAAGGATGTAGTAGTGGCATGTATAACTAGGAAGTAACCAATATTTCTCTGATTGTAACTAAGACATGCTCAGCAAGAGAGAAAGTATACCTCAACTCAGGTTAGTAAAGTTATAGGACTTGGAGGAAATTTTACAACCACTGCTTTACTAAACCAGAATTATCTTTAACTAAATAGAAATATTTGTCCTTATATCCATGGATTAAGTTTAGTCTTCACCTCTCATCAAGGAAACTGCTCTTTGCAATAGATGGAGACCATTTCAGAAAAATCACCATCAAACAAAATCCAGAGTTGTAGAGGCCAATCGACCAACTAGGGATGAAATTATTAAAATATGTGAGTCAGGGGTCGTGGCACATTTTGGATTCAATCCACTGCAGGTACATTTACAGAATCATAAATATACCTCCATAAAGGTCCTAGGTGTATAGAAAATATCTAGATACTCAGATTTCCTGGAATGAAGCAGAGGCACACTTTTGAAAAGCGATTCCAAAAGTGTAGCAATAGTAACAGGTATTAAAATAGTTGGTGACAAGAATGAATAAAGAAAGTCCTTCTCAAAGGTTTGTTGAGAAGACTCAAGTCATCCATCACACTTCACTAAATCTCACTTGTGTATTCAAATGGGGAATACTGTTTCTATACTTAATACCTTTTCTAACAGACAGACCAAGGAAATCATGGCCACCAAATTTCTGGTGATTAAGAATAGCACAAACAATTTCCAAAGAGGTTGACAACAATGTGACTGGGATTCCTAAATTCTCCCAGTCAAATCCGTTTCTTGCAGTCTATTATGGCATTGGCATTTATCCGAATTATTTCATCCAAGCAGTGAACCAGCCTTTAATTGTTTTTTGGATTATCCAAGTTTGTTGATCCTCTTATGATATTTATCCTATTTGCACTTTTCTTAGATGCTAAATGATGGCCTATTAATTCTTGTGACATCTTGCTGCCTGTTCACAATACGGAAGGTTTAATTTGATGTTTAGTTCTTTGAGTGCCTGGCAGCACACAGGTGAAAAGGCATAGGATTCTAATCGCTTTTTATAAGCCACAGCTAAATTAGCATTTTGCGTTTTTTTTTTTTTTTACAGTTTATCATTTTTCAATCAGTTTGCTATTTCACCTTGTTAGTTCTGACAGAGGCAAAGTGGAAATGCTGAAAGCCTTTGAATAAATATCACGCTGAGTCATATATGTTGTGGTTGCAGACAACAAAGTTCAATTGCTTTTATGGATAATGTGGCTGTTCATTTTATAGGCCTTAATTAGAACCAACGTTGCTTATTTATCTGAGATGCTTTAGTATGAAGATAATGCTCATTTTTAGAAAGGGGGGAGAGAGTTACATTTAATCAGTCTAAACAAGCCCTTTAGACAATTTGTTTAGAAATTTCTCTAATTAAAGATTGCCTCCAGGTAATGTGGCGATCAGATCTACCAGCAGGCATAAATTAAGGACATTATGCAATTAGCACTAAGACCAGAAATGGAAGTAACAGCTGGGTGGCTGGAAGCTAAGGAAATAAACAGTTCCTAGGTGCCACCTTAATATTAAGGAGCAGGTCTCCTGTTAGAATGTGCTGGGTGACAATTTCTGTAGCTTATTTTAGGGGATACTTTCTGCTCCTCTCTGAGTATGTGTCAGAAGATTATGCTTGAATATATGCAAATATTTATTTTTTACAGATAAGATTGTTCTACTTCAATTTGGAAAGGACTCTTGGTTACTATTATTTGATGCTTTCTGAATGACATCCAAATCATTTTCCTCTGATACTAGAAAAGTCAGAAGATCAACAGCTATTCAAATTGGAACCAAGAGGATGATAGATATATAGTTCTTTACCTGAATATAAGTTTGGAAACTAGTTGGTGTTTAAAAAATAAATCCTGGCTTTTCGTTTATACATGTTTATCTTATGGTCTTTTGTTGAGCAGCTCACATATGAAGGACAATATAGAAACAGGGCCAACTGGATGGCCTCTTGTTACCAAAATGGAATGCTCTTTGCACCTAATAAAATTGGCCATGATTTACAAGGAATTGAAAGGAAGAAACACAGTAAGTTGGAGAGAAATTCAGAGGACAGAAAAAAGAAAAAAAAAACTAAATTAAATGCTCAAGGGCTGTGTAGGCCACACAGTCAATAAAGTATTTGCTACAGAAGCATGAAGACCCAAGCTTGATTCCAGAACCCTAGTAAAAAGTCAAATGTGGTGACCTGTGCTTGAACTCTCAACAACGCAGAGGGGAAGACATGTGTATCACTTTCCTTTATTTGGGACATAGCAAGCCTAATCTAATCAATGAGCTCCAGATCCCTGTGAGAGTCTCTGTCTCAAACAGACAAGCTGGACAGCTCCTAAGAATCAACACTAGATGTTGACTTTTTGCCTCGACACACATGCAAGTGTGCAAAGGCATGCACATGTACCCTCCCTTCCCCGCCACACACATATACCAATACAGAAGCAGACACATATGCATGAGCATATGCACGTATATGTAGGAAAAAATGGCGACCGCAGCGGAGTCTCGAACTCACGAGGCAGCAGCCTTGGGCCTGCGGCGGCAGCCCTGGGCCTGCAGTGGCAGCGGCTCGGCAGGCCCCAATGATACGAGGAAGTCCTTGGTTCCAAAAGGGTTTATTGACATGGCGGATGGTAGATGGATCTGGAAGTACCCCCCCCAAACTCAGGGCAGGCCTGGGTTAAGTAGGAGGGAGGAAGGGGAGGTTCTGGGAGGAATGGTTAATTGGCTCCGCCCTCTGACCTTCATTAGTATGTAAATCCCTAGGGCCTGAGGCCTGTAGTTACACCCTCCTACCTGTGCACTTTGGGAGGGGCTGTAATGGCCTATGTGACTGAACAATGTAGGTCTATGGAGATTGGACTGCTTGTTAGGACTCTGAGTTCTGGGGACTTGGCCGAACTCCTGCCGTTTCTCCCTTGGAGTCTCGGGGTTCTAGGCCCAGGCCCAGCCAAGAACCAGGATACCCTTATGCAGTCCCACATCTCCTCCCCTTTACTTTTTTAAAAAAGGGGGGTCACTGTGTAAAAATTTTGCATGAGGAAGTTAAAAGAAAGCACTATTTAGGCCAGAGGGGTTAGCACAATTAAGTCACAGGGTAAGGGGAGTTGAGGGTGGGGATTGGGAAGGAAGGGGAGTTGAGGGTGGGGGTTGGGAAGGCAAAGGATCACTGAATCAATTGAATACAGGTGATACAGTTTGAGGGTAATAACATCTGACTAATCTAGATAGACATTAAGTTTTCCTCACTAACATGTAACTTTAGCTATTTGACTTTGGCAAAAGAGTTCATCGGTAGCTGGAAGATCTGGATCTGTCTTCTGTAGGATTTAGCTTTGGAGTCTTCAGTTAAGCAGTGTAGCTGGAAGAAGACAGCTTGGCCTCCTAGGCAGGTTCCAGGAGGTGGCTTTGTGTCTGGATCTCAGCATGTCTCTGGAGTCTGCAGTCTGACGAGATGGCTGAGGAGAAGGCAGCTTAGCATCTCAGGCAGGTTCCAGAAGATGGCATCTCCACTGGACTTGTGGGAGCACCTATAGGATAATCAAAACAGGAAAGCAGCACCCCGGCATGGGGATTTCTGCAAAGGCTGAATATTAAGCATTAAGTCACTTGGGAACAAGCACATCAAGGTCTGTCTTTAAGATCCTGGAAAGGCAAAGGTGTTTGAGGAAATTTGTCTTAGAAGGCACTTGTGAGTAAGAAAAAGCGAAAAAATTTTGGGTTGAAAAGCACAAACACTGTCGTTTTAGGTCTTCCTGTTGGGAAGAAAAGACATTAATGGCGAGTTTAGAAGCAGTGGGGGGAGGGGCCTGCTCTGCCATGTTGTGGCCGGACTGCCACGTGCTGGCTGGGTGCTCTAGCAGAGAGGCCAGGGTATTCCCCATTTGTTTTTCTTAGAAGTAAAAGGCCAACCTTGAAGAAAAACTTAGAGGCTTGATAGGAGTCAGAAAGAGTGAGGTTCTGTGTGAGAAACTGAGTTATGGGAGAGAGACATGTGGAAGCTGGCGTGTAGCTGGCAGCTCCTGGGAGAAGCTGGGAGTTGGCGCACAGTTTCTCCAGGCTCGGCCTGGAGTTTTAGCCACTAGAAAGAAACTGAAAGGATATCCTTATTTCTATTCTTTGAAAGAGACAGAGCACTTGTGCTACAAACCTGAGAACTTGAACTTGGTTCATAATAGGGACAAAATCTTTTCATAGAAGGTAGATTAGAGCTGCATGTCAGTCATATATTTGAAATCATTTAAGTTTCATGGAGACTCAAAGTATTAATTTGCAAATAGATTCCTTTATAGGTCTAAGACTTAGTCTTTGAAAGCATTCATCTACTTTCATTTAATTTACAAATCTCTTTTTGTACATTTCTGAAGGAAGTCTACAATTAAAACAAACATTTGAAATTTGAAAGTTACTTAAAGCCGGGCCGTGGTGGCACATGCCTTTAATCCCAGCACTTGGGAGCAGAGGCAGGCAGATTTCTGAGTTCGAGGCCAGCCTGGTCTACAGAGTGAGTTCCAGGACACCCGGGCTATGCAGAGAAACCCTGTCATGAAAACCAAAAAAAAAAAAAAAAAAAAAAAAAAAAGAAAGTTACTTAAAGTAAATCACAATTCTTTACTTATTTTGATATTCGATTTATAACACTCATTTTCTCATTTTGGTTTAGAATAAGAATGAATTTAAGAGACATCATGTTTGAACTATGATATTTAGCATGAGGTCTGTAGCCCTCGGATCCACTGTCTTCTTGCTGTTTAATGAAGAGAATAAAATAGGGAAAAGACCCCAAACTATTGTGCAGTGTTGGCATCCTCAGCTGGAGAGAACAATATCCCCTTGTTCTTTGACCCATATCTCCTCTTCATTTGATTATCTTTAATCCTCGATCTATGGCACTGTCACAAGTAGACTTTTTGAACAGCTACTGAAATAACATTTGGGAAGGAAAGGGATGAGAAGATTAAAGGGGAGGTGGGTTTTTGTTTTTTCGTTTTTGTTTTACAATTTATCTTGTTTTTTTTTTTTTTGTCTCTTTTGCTTTTGTTCATTTTGTATTGTGGTTGATCTCAGTTTGGATTTGTTTTTATTTTATTGGCAAGGGAATATGCAACCAACTTCATCTGGTTCTTTTACTAAAATCCAGTACTGAAAAGATGCTTGCTAAAGGAATTAAATGATTCATAAAGATGACTTGCTTAATGTACACACTTCTTTGCCCTCCACTGTAATCCAAAAAATCTAAATCACTTTCTCTATTAGATTTCCTGCCATAGTTCACTTTTACTGGTAGAACGAAACATCGAGACCAGGACATTTATATAGGATAAAAGCTTATTTCTTCCAGTTCTTAAGCCTGAAATCACCAAACTCATGTGGTTAGGTCTTTCAGTTGTCTGGTGAGGGCTAGCCTCTTCTTTGTGATGTCACTAAGTCCTCTGGAGAAGATCAGTGTCATCACATCACAAAAGGGAGAAAATCATGAAAGTTAGAGATCCAAACACTGCAGGAAGCCTCTTTGAGAAGGCAGTTAATTAAGAAGGGGTTTCTTACAAATACCTTCACATTCCTTATACACACACACATACACACACACACACACACACACATATATATATATAAATCTAATATTCATTTTTTTCTCTTTCATTGTGTCAGTCACAACTTAATTTTCTAGTAAAAGTGGAAGCTATACAGCATGAATATATTACCAGGATTTTTCCAAGTTAGTTTGTTCACTATGCCAACATTTTAGTTGTCACCTGATCTATTTTCTTCATGTTACTGTAAAATTAAATGAAGGTACTATCTACAGTATGGTCAAAAAGTATTCCAAAGCATTCTTCATTCTTTATTAAGCAAAGTTAATAGCAGTTAGTCAGTATGTATTCAAGAGCAGACTTTACGAACTGAACTTCCATACTAACTGAAGCTATTCCTAAAACTGCAGTGATTGTAATCAGGCAAAATTACAAGAATCATTAACCAAGCAGCAATTAATTTGAGAGATTCTAATAACCATCATGTTGAACACAGGAGTCCCTCAATAATGCATGAAGTGTGGGTGAGATGAGTTTGGGCTGGCCAGTCTTAAGCACTTTTTACCAAGAAGATGTATGTCAGAGGTAATATTCATGGTGAATCAACTAAACTGACCAGTCTATTTAGACACAGTATATTAAAGCCATCCTAAAATGCCTGTTTGTTTTTATCCAACTGTCTTCTTTTTAAAAAGTAAGCAAAATCCATAAAATTCTGCATTGCACAGACTGGAGAGACAGGGTAACAAAGCACTGCGATTAACAGTTTTTGGTGTTAGTTTGATTGAATTGAAGGAAATCTGGAGAATCAGTGAAGAGGAGAGACTAGGTGTATCTATGTTTTCTTTTTTTTCTCCCCTGTATTAAGCATTTGATCACCAAACTAAGTAAGAAAGATGCAGATAATCTCCATGTGGGAAGCATGGCCAAATATTTGAGGGGCTTAGATGGATCTAGAAAACTCTGACTGATAGACACTTTTTCTGGTAGCTCCTGCTTTGGCCACTAGATACCAGGCTCCAGGTCCTTTAAGCCTCAAAGTTTAGGGGTTACCAGTGGGTAACTTGGATACTGGTACTTTAACCTCAGAACAGAGAAAGCTAGTAAGGCTCCTGATTCTGCAGCTTTCACCTTCTAAGAGCCACTCTTTCCCTCCAGGTTACAGACCATCCTTTATGCTATATTTCAACTTCAGCCATGTTATGTTCCAGCTCCCTAAGAATCCCCCTTTTATATATCAATATTCTACCCTTTTTTTCTAGAAAGCAGGAGTAATATAGCAATACGTTCAAATCAAAGTACTAGGTTTGAAATTACTAATAAAATAGATTGTCAGTGACTATTGTATGTTTTCCTCACATTCTAAAATATTACTTGGATTTTAGCTAATTTTCAATGATTCTTTCTTTTACTGAATAAAACATTAAGAGTTGTTGCTTTTTCTAAGCATGCCCTATTGCATGAGGAGATTACATTTAAATAAATCCAATTGCTTGTTGGGTAAGATGATTAGCACACCCTGGAAAAATAAATTGTCAAGTAACAAGGACTTGCCCGGTTCCTGTGGTGTGGGAGTTTTACTTTTGGACTCTGAGAGTATTCTGCAATTATAGAGTCACTTAATCAAAATAAGAATCTCTTCTAAGGCTCCTGTTTCTGAAAAGGCAAACACAGTGTACAGGGAAAGCATTGCTTTTAGCATTTCAAATTAAATTTACCATGAAGCTGTAATATGATTTCCCTCAAGTTCTTTTAAATTAATATTTAGTATTCTGTGTATGGTGTTAAAATTGGTTGTAATATAAGCTTATGAACAGATAATAGGGAAAATAGAACTAAAGTGTTTGGTAGTCAATTTTGCTTTCGCCCTCTCTGAGCACAAGCTGTGTTCAAGAAGCCCTGCTAATCAGCTGCAAAAAAAAATCAGCTGTCACTTTTATGCCAATATATGACCTACACATGGTTTGAAAGCCACAATACTCGGTGTTTGACTGAAAGCTACTGTGGTATGAAAATAGATTAAAAAAAAAGGAATGAGTTGTTTCTTTCATTTCATATTGTTTTGTTTTGTCATCTGAATGCCAGCATTTCTACTGACAGACAACTCATACTTGGTCTGTAACAAAGGGTAGAAGGTGAGCATCCCTCTGTAGACATATCACACTTGCTGCTTGAATCAATTTAGTTGAACATTTCATTCTGTGCATATATAATATGAATGAATTCATATTAATATTCATATTAAAATAGGAAGCTGTGCATATTTCTGTTGTGTAATTTTAAAATTCCATATCGAGGATGATCATAAGTCTCCTTAAGGTATAGGCATACGTGCTAACAGGTGTAACTATTTCATTATAGGTTTCCAGATACAATGGGGTAGATGCTAAATTGCTCATTTGTGTAAGAGGAACCTGATCCTTAGGTTATACAGATAAGAGATGTGGCCTAAAAAGTTTGCAATACTGTTCACCTCTCCCTATTATCTGAGTGCTGAGTGTGGCAGGGTAGACTTGCTATGTATCCCATGCTGGCCATGATAATGTAAAAACTCTTCTATCTTTTTTTCTTAACGCCTGGTATTGCAGCCATGCAGCACCAATTGAGATATTATTGTGTAGTCCAATTATTGCACATTTAAAAAGCCAAATCCTTGTTTTTCAGTATGAATAAGGGAAAGAAATGAAGCAGGGAGAACGAAAGATGAGAGACATACTTTCCGTTTGTTTGCTTTTTACATCTTCTAAATACATCTTAATTAAAATACTACATTCTTATTTTTCACTTTGTTAGTCTTCCTTGACTTACATTTTTTAGCATATAGATTAATTCTCCTAAAATTATCCATAAAAATGAAATTTTAACCTCATTTACCTGAATGCCATGAAAAATAATGTTCACACACAAGTATATACACAGTCATGTAACAGTTAGACGTGAATTAATATTTTCCTTGGCTCAGTCTTCACTGGAAATTACTCATAGAAATGTCTAGTTGGACAATGGGATTTCAAGTCAACCCAACATGGATTCACGTGTTTCTACATCAGGTGCTTTGAACTTTTGTAATCTGGGAATGTCATTTTACCCCTCTACGTTTGTCTGTTTCTCCTATGAAATTGATAAAATAGTATGAATCCATAGGGCCACGGGCTTTGGTGGTGTAATGGTGTACCTACAAAATGTGACACACCACTCATAGTGCACCAGCTGCTCAACAATCCTTAGAATTAATTCCTTGGTAAATCACCTGTGATAATGAGGTGGCCCTTTGCTTGCAGCATCCTTGTGAATGTGTTTTCATAGGCATGCCCCAATGGGCTTTACGTTGGACAATAGATTACTGTCAGAGTCAATAAGTCACAACCTGCTGCACTTTGTGTTCAGCAGGTGTGTGACGGATGAGAAGCAGTGCTGTCAGACTAGAGAGGAAGCTGTACAACAGGAAAGAGTGAACTCAGTTTTACACCTCTTGTCTGACATGCTTTCATGATATGTGATATAAACCTGAACCTGTAACCTGAGAGCCTTCTCATGTAAAGAAGATCCGAATGATCTCACTGAAGAAAGGTAGAAACTTGGCCAAACTTGTTTTTGCCAGTCCTTTAACAATTTCAACTTTATATTATTATGAATGGCTTTTTGATACTGATTCTTTATAATCATTTCATTTTTTTCTGTCATTTTCTTGGTTTGGTGTATTGGTAGTATTTTATAGTACAATGGCCTTGAACACTATTATGTAGCCGAGGCTGACCTTGGACTCCTAATCCTTTTTCCTCTCCAGAAGACTAGGATTACAGATCTGGGCTAACTCACCAGTTTATAGGGTTCTGGATATGGAATCTAGAGCTTCCTGCATGAGTCAAGCCATCTAAAGATTCAGCTCTATACTTAGTCCTCAGACATATTAATATTTTTCTTCTGTATTGTGTTTAAGATCAAGTCATGTTGGACCATATGGAAAGAAAGCTAGATAAGCACTGTCCTATAGAATTTTCTATACTTATCATCAATATTACAGCATTAATTACAGAAGGTTGAATAGTAAGTACGAATATACTGTTGTGACTGTGCAGCTAAATGTAATTTATTTTAATTAATGTGTATTTAAATAAAAGTAGAGGTGGCTTGTAGATGTAATGCAGAATAGTACAAGAACACCAAGTTATATCAACTTTCCAAAACTAGTACTGTATTTACAGAAACTTCACATATCATTAAGAAAGATCATCTATAACAACACATGACTTCTGGAGATTACGTAAATAATTATCAAAGGGAATCAAGTCATATGAGTACTCTTACATGGGGAGTGACAAGATACTTTCATTCCTTAATCAACATTTTATTTTAACAGATTTATTTTATTATTTACTTATTTTATTACTATTTATTTAGGTGTTTATTTTTTATGTATATGTCTGAGTAGGTGCCCAAGAAGGATAGAAGATGACATCTAAACTGTATGCTCAAAGTGACAGTTGTTCAGAAACAGCATAACTTGGGTACTGGTGACAGAATTCAAGTCCACTTCAAGCACAACAAACGCTTCACCCTGAGCCATCTTTCCCGGGCTTATTATTTATTTTTGAAAATATAGTTTCTTTATGTCTTATTAAAAAGGTTTTCCTGATGAAAATATCATGGCTTAGGTTCCTACCACAACCCACCTTGAGGTTCTCTCATCTCTTGTACATTGGAAAACAGCCAACAAAAGGAAGGTTTAGAAGTGAGCTGTCACATGTCTGCAACAAAATATCTGAGAAGAGCAACTTGTTAAATAAAGAGAGGACTACCATGGCTTAAGTTTCCCAGTACTACACTCCATCACGGCAAGGCATTTATGGCGGGAGGAGGGAAACGTAGCTGGTTACATTGCATTTGCAGTCAAAGAACAGGGGAAAAAGATGAACATTTGTGCTCAGCTTGGATTTCACTCTCTCTTTTTAAACAGTCTGAGAAACCAGCTTGTGGAAATAGGAACAACATTTAGGACTGGGCTTTCTACCTCACTTCAAAGATCTCTGGACACATTGTTTCCATGGTGATTCTAAGTCCCATGGAGTTGACAATGAGAACCAAACATCACCATGGGGATTATTTTAGGGAAGTGTTTGGAAATGTGTAGTCTGTATACCCAAAGTCTTCAGTACTGATAAGTAAAAAAGAAAAAACGGGGAGGGGGGAGGATTCCTTTGCAATTTTACAGATTATTTAGAGTGACAAATGACCATTAATAACAAAAGCCACTATTTGAAATCTTGTGATAATATCTTAGCATTTTAATTAATAGTATCATCTATTTACAATGCTTAGTATTTGACAGTTTAATCAAGAATCAAGTGCAAAATACAGATTTTCTTTAAAAACTTTGGTTTTTTCTACAACCATTTTTAAAAATCAGACCAATCATTTTATAATATGTTACATTTTAGAAATCTCTCCTATAAAATATATACTGCATGGTTCTCACAATGAGATAGACCTCTCTGCCTTGGATAACTGGGTCTCTCTGGCTTGGTTTCACATTATTTTAGATTAATTAAAGGGAAGCTGATTTAATGTGCAATAATGGTTGAATGGTTAAACACTTTCAAAGCAAAAGTCCAAGACTCTTTAGAACTCTACTCTCCCCTATCTGCCTTGTATATTCCCCTAAAAGGGTTAATTTTCCACTGAAAGGGCTTCTGTTGTGCAGGCTCATACATGACTTTGTCATTGCACAAATGCCTTGCATCAGGAAAGACCCCTTTGTGAAACTTTGCAAGGGATAAAGGCACACACACACACACACACACACACACACACACACAAACATACACCATGTGATATATGGCTCCAAATGATTCCTCATTCTACTCATTTCATGAATCACATTAGCTTTAGGTTGTTTTATTCATTTATTTATTTTATTGTGGTTTTATTGGGCTTTACTCCTGCATCCAACAAAGATTGCCTAGTAGAGGCTTGTCCAGTGCAAGTTTTCTTTTAAAACTGTTTTAGAAAATATATTTTCCTTTGGAGGTCAAGCTGAGAGGTCCTTTCCACAACACCCCTCCAAGAATGCCCACTGATCACTACAAGGGCTGCTTTTATTGACCTTTGCTTGGGAATGGAGGTTAAGCTCCATAACTGTGCCTTCAGAGGTGTAGTGTCTGCAGCATGATGTAATAGCAAGCACTTGATGTTTTCTTCAGATTTTTCCTTGTAAAAGAAGCAGGCCTTACTGGAAAATCATTCTAAACAGATGTTCTTAACTCATGCTCCAGTACTGCTTCAGCTTGGAATAGGATAGGTCATTAGACATTCTTCACAGGATGCCAAATGGAGTCTCGACTTTATGCTCAATGTTTATATTTACATTCCAATGAAACTATTTATGGCATAAGTTCTGACATTACTCACAGGGCCACCAAATGTGAGAACATTTGATATATCCAACTATGGATGAATTACATATTTCTTAAATTTTTCTTCTCTTTATGCAAAAGATAGTATAGTTATGAGAACAAATAAATTCATGAAATGTGAATGGTTGAAAATGAACCAGAAGTGCCTGTCACTATTTTCAGACCATGACACAAGTATACCAGTGAACACAAATCTACTTAGATTGAAATAGTGCAACACATATAGAAAAAAATTGTCAACAAAATTACACAAAAAATTGTTGGACAATGGCAACTTTTGTTCCTCTGCATAAGGGAAGATGCTATTATTGTCTATGATAAAGATAATATTCTGATTTGAATAATACCAAAGAAGAGTTGTGAGAAGAACATATGGTTGTTGATTATATATTCAAAAACTGTATGACTATTGGTTGTAGTAACAAATATACTTCACCCAGAAACCCACCTTAATGATGCGATTAGTAAAATATCGTTGATTTTGTGCTAGACATTTTGAAAACACAAGGCAGGAAATGGAAAACCAGAAACAAGGGTAAGGCTGCTTAACTTCTGCGACAGACATGCAGACATGCTTGCATAAATGATAAGAATTTCTACTAAATAAACGACTGGAAATATGGAAGAAAGCAGACCGCAGAAACTGATGTTTTGTCTTTGCCAAGGAGTCAGTATAGTGGATGCACAAAACTCTTGCTGATTCTTTGAGTCTTCTTTTTCCTTGCTTTTGTCTATCAAGAAAGCGACCCAGTTTGCAGCCAACGTTTGGGATTCCTCCAGAAATATTTTTGCTTCCAAGTAGAGCACCAGATCTTTCTCCACCTTGCTGTTTGAAGCAAAGTGTTAAAAATTTGACTTATGGTCACACATTTGGCAACAAGAAGGAAAACACAAACAAACAAACAAAAATTAACAATAAAACAAAAAGCTGGAGAACAAAACTCTGAGCTAGTTGGTCACAGCTGACCCCTGACCACCTCCCTCCTTTAATATGCATTACAAACACTAAGTCATGAGTCACTGTAGCTGTGTCTTAAAGGTTCTGTACTTAATAATCAAATATACCCACTGACGTGGTTCTGAGTATAGATCCAAAAAAAGAAAGAAAAAGTAAAACAATAAAGGAAAGGTGAAAAGAGATACATCGAGGGATGTATGAAGGGAGGAAGGGAGGGAGGGAGGGAAGGCGGGAAGAGGGAAGGAGGGAGGAATATAAAGAGGGAGAGAGGGAGGCAGGAGAGAAGGCATGGGGAAAGAAAAAAGGGAAGGAAGGAAGGAAGGAAGGAAGGAAGAAGGAGATAATGAAATGAAAGGAGGAAGAGAAAGAATCAAATTTCTGTTGTGTATTTCATGAATACCCGTGAAAGAGTAGTGTGTAAAGAGGTAAAGCTCCCTCAGTTTAAAAACTGTACCCACAAGACATATCAGCTGTCATTACAGCTTATGTATCTGAATCATAGTCCATGTAGCTAACTACTCCATCAAATACCTTTTGCTTCAAGATGGGAGAATCACATGGCAGTTTCACAAAACAATCTCAGAACCAAAAGGTGATTTAACTTGAGTGTCGATGAATGGGCTATGGGATGCAATTTGATTTAATAGTGCAAAAGTAAGTGGACAAGAAAGTATTCAGCAAGTTCTTCAAGGGTGGTAAAGAAAAATTCAGAAAGAAGAGCAGTAACCTGAGATGCTGTAAAAGATGAAAAGACAGATGGACCTCAAGGTGGAAACTAATGAAGGGCCATGAGCACAGTAGGGAAGCCCAGTAGTGAAGATCACTCTTAGGTCCAAGGTCAGCAGGGCGATGACATGAGCAGCCTTGGGAGCTCTCCGTATACAATAAATACCAGAGATTTAGAGCAGTGACAGTGTAGACTTAAGGGTCTCTCTGTGTTACAGAAAGTGTTCTGTGGCTCTGCTCACTAATTCAGACATTACAAACACATCTGTATCTGAGATGCAGTTGTACAAGGGAAAAAACTCAATTCGTAATGAAATTGAAGTGGCTACGGTTACATCACTGCTGTGTTGGGCAGCACAGCCCATAGCAGGAGGCTTACAAGAAGAAGGAGTGTAGGAACTGGCTTCAAAGTGGCAGCAGATTGTAAGAGAACAATGATCACAACGTTTTGGAGATCAGGCTCTGGAGAACTCTAGCTACCATCTAGGATTAAATGAACTGGGTAATCTATAGATGACCACTTCTCCTGAGAGCTTTTCTAAAGTTAATGAAAGCAAGAGGAATTCTTATTTCTACTCTGTGACTTTACCTGCTGTACTTGAATAAGTCTTTTTTTGTGTATTCTCAAGCTTCCAGTCTTCTTGCTTTGAGAAACATAATTATGTATCCCTCAAGGCAAAAGCAACACGTATTAGCATTCCTCTTTCAATACTTCCCAGTCTTCTGGTTTCCTGTTTATTTCCATCCTCCCTCTTTCTCACACTGTCAAACTTTTTGAAAAAAAAAAAAATACAATGTATTTTCACATCATTGTCTTCAATTTATTCTTATCCCATTAACCATGGTTATTTTACTGAAAACATACTCATTTCAATAAAAATACCACAACTTCCATGTGCAAAGACACTCCTAAATTTTAATTTTAATTAAATTATGAGCTGGCATTTGCCATTAGACATTCTTTGGATGGATTGTCTTCATTGTCCTCCATGGAGTGATTCTCTTGAAACCTTCCACTTCCTCTTTTCTTCTGTTCCTTTTATATACTTTCAGTTCATTTTCCACAGTTCTATGTTGGGGCTGCCTAGAATGCTTCCTAAACTCCCTTTCATACTACCAATCGGTGTGTCCTAAGTCCTCTCATTCAGTATCTCCCAGTATTAATACTAGACTTTCTTTCTTGCTGAAAGAAAGAAAGCTTTGAAATGGTATTCATTTACTCAATATTCATAGCACTGTTGTAACGTGAATTCCAAATTACCTGGACTTCTCTGATGAATACACGATGCTTAGAGATGTGAAATCATTTGCTCACAGGTAAATAGCAGGAAAGTTTTGAAGCTGGGATATTCAGTTCAAGCCCTGTAGCTCTGGGGACTCTTTATGAACCTCTATGTTATTCTGTCTGCATTATGAATTCAAGAAGCGGTTGTACTTCTTCCTATGATTGTGTTACGAACACTTAAGCTGATACTTGCTAGATCCATCACCTTAACTCTATATCCAGTAAAATCCTTCATACAAGCTTCAATTATACAAGCCTGAGTGACCATCCATGTGTGTTCTCAAACTGAACAGGAAGTAATGAAAATTTTCTCCCCACCTAACCATTATTTCCAGGTCAGAGCATGAGTACCCCAACCCACCTGAGAACTTAGACTTTGTTGAGTTCTATTTCACTTCCCATGCTCTCTTCTTTCTTGTATTCTCTGTTTCTCGTAAGAGATAATGTTGTATTACTCCTCAGTAGAATGAATCTCACACACTATCCCATATGGCCTGTCTTTCACAAGACTCCTGAACTTTTCATCCATATTCCTGCCCACCATTAAAAGTCACTATACTCATGTTTCTAAGATGCAAGCAATTATATTTAATTTTTATTCAAAGGGTTTTAAGAGTTCCCCAAAATGCACTATTTTTAAAATTCTGAATAGTTTTAAGGAGTCAAGTGAGCTCTTCACGGTGGCCAGTGCCTAATGTCTTAACTTTGTCCCTTGACCTACATCACTGTGTGGCCTCCTTTAGCTTTCACATTATGTTCCCTTAGGTGTAAGTTACTGTGGTCTTCCTTAGCTTTCCAGTAAGCACACAAGCATGTTCCTTCTTGCATGGTTGCCTCACCCAGAAATTCCTAGAACTTCCTTTACCATAGCCCTGTCTTAATACATATTTTAAATATGTAGCCATTATGCAGCAATTACACAATTCAGACACCATCACTACTTCAACAGAATGAGTGTTTTTCACGTCCTGTGTGATACTGTGGTGCTTAGCCTCTAAGTACATGCTTGATGAATGACTGAATATATGCTATTATCTTTTCGCAAAACTATCATGTCAATTTGGTTAAAAGCTAGACTGTAGAGCAGTCTCTGGGGAACCACATTAAGAGGTTAAGAAGTGTTTCCTGCACCTCACACCTTCCATCAGTCCTGAAAAACATCTTTCTGCCGATGTGTTTTCTCACATTTTGAAGGAGGGAATGCCACCCTGGAGACATATTTCCCTTTTGTAAAATGCCCTTGGCAAGTCTTCTGGAGAACAGTGGAGGCGGGGAGGAGGCAGGACCACCCACATGCAGCAGCACTCAGAGATGTTCATTCCTGTCCCATCCCCTACTACGCCCACGTCAAGAATGTCCTTATGCCTGGCAGAAGCGCTAGGCCATTGTGAAGAGAGTATGTGGAAGCCCAAGAAAAGGGTTGATTTTTGTGGGAAGAAAATATAGTCACATTTTCTGAAGTACAGTGAGAGAGGGAAAATTATTTTCCCTCTTTAGGAAGAATGTGATGGAGGAAAAGTGGGAGTTCCGTTTCTTCATGAATAATTTTCAAATAAAATAAAAGCACATTTTATAATAATCATCATAATAATGATCATGTAACTTTTATGACACAGATAGCTAAAGTGATACCTTTACTTCATGAAATGGCACCCTTCTCAAAATGTGAGCCACAGTGATATGCATAGCATGATTCTCCTTGTGTGGGATGCATACATATGTAGCCTACTTAATACAGCCAACAGTCAGATTCAGAGATTATATTTCAACTAATTATTCTGTTTAATTAATAAGAACCATTACTAATTTTTAATCATTGATTATAATGTATATATAATCCTTTAGCTTGATAATCAAATATTAATATATGTCTTTTCAAATATATAATCTAACTTAGACATTTTTAGCACATGTTTTATGCATGTACTAACTAATGCCTGGAGCAATACGGGCATACGTGAAGGTTCTGCAACTACAAAAATTGAAGCTGAAATGAAATATGCAATGGATCCCACCTCCATTATGAAAGGCTCCATGGTGTACAGTGTCCAAGCTGGGAATACTGTCTTGCTTTAGATTAATTCCATACAAAGCATCTGAATTCCATTTCTACAACCTTGAGATTCAAGTGTTTTACCAAACCAATATCTTGTTTCTCTCTTTCTCTCTCTCTCTCTCTCTCTCTCTCTCTCTCTATATATATATTTATAATTATATATATTTATATATTATGTGTGTGTGTGTGTATGTGTGTGTATGTATATGTATATATGAGAACTGTATACAAAAGCTAATATTTTTCCCCAGAGAGACTGGACTGGTTCATGTGGGTGTGCCGAGCACACCCTCCATTTCTTTCAGCTTCATTTAGCCATTAGAACATATGTCATGCTCTTAGTCCCTTAGCACACTTGCCTCTTGTCTCATCATTCTGTCTTGATGCCTAGATTGTCTCATCCCTATCAACTTCTGTTTCATTTCCTTCCGATTCTTCCTGAGAAGGTGCTGGGGATTGTTTTATACATAAAGATGTCTATTCAGTCCTAGAAAATCAGGTTCTATAGGAACGAAAGCACGTAATTATGACCACAAGCACATCTGACTTCAGGGGCTCCCAGCATTTGCATCTTTCTCTCACCATAACATAGTATGAGGCTCATGGTGACAGCTTCCTTAATGGCAGATGATATGTATGTATACATACATATATATGTGTATATATATATGTATATACATATATATATATATAATATATATATATATATATATGGGAAATAATGTGTGTATCATTTAGCTAGACTACATGTGGGCTGTTTACTCCTGTGACTAGATATCATTTACTAAGAAAATGGCCATGTTTTCTTTTGAGAAAGTCCTTCAGAAATGCAAGGTGAATTACCCTATGAGAAACCTGGCCTTGCATCAAGTACACAAAGTAAGAGAAGTCAAGGACATTAGACAGTTTTAAAAGTTACTTTCAGCAGGAACTCTGGATGTGAGTTAAAATAAAAAGAGATTTGTCTCACCAAATTGTTTTTTTTTAATAGTTTGATTATTGGAAATAATGAGTATGTGGAGGATTATCCAAGCATGGTCTGTGCTAACGAATCAGAAAGGGTGAAGAGCTACAGAAGAGCTGGTGCTAGGAGCAGAGACAAGATTAGGGAAGAAGATGTTACTGAGGTCATAGCTGCATATCAAAATGGCTCAAGATCAATTAAATAATTGAGTTGCATGTTCGTATGTGAATAAGCAAAATGGCAGAGTTGTGTTCCCTGTTGCACCTTGGAGGGCTCCAATATAAGGTGAGTAAACCTTCTATGCTCTGCCTTCAATTACTGCTTAGAGTGCACTTTGACCTGACAAACAAATGGGACAATTCACAGAAAGCAGGAGAGCCTACAGGAAAGGCATGTGTTCCCTCTAACAACACACTGGGGCTTCTGCTTTATGATCCCCCTTCTATCAAACAATAGAGCCAGCTGTGGGAGTGCACTCAGAAAGCCGCAGTCCTTTCCAGCTAGAAGCTTCAGGAAAATTATAGCAAAATACAAATCTAGGTTATTTTCAAAGTAAATAGAATTCAAGCTAAAATAGAATTCCTTTCGCTTTCACTTGCACAGGGGCCTCAATAAAGTATAAATAGTTTCCTAGGGGAATTATCAGCGTGTACAGCAAATGAATGTGTTTCAGTTGTTGGAAAGGAGAGCAGTGGACAAAAGGGTGAAGTTAAGGAGAGAAGTAAAGAGGACATTAAAAATAAAAACAAGGGTAAGCAGCAGAGAAAGGGAAAAGACAGCGAGGGAGTGACTCTAGGTATTAGGATATTTTGCATACATTAATTATCAAATTTAATTTCACAGGTCAAGTCTGCTGGGAACTGAGTTTGATAATTACATCCACTTTGGCAAGGACAACTAGGTTTTGAGAAGCTATGTTACCTAAATCTCATCATTAGCCAAAATTGGAGTCAGACCTCCGTCACAGGTCTACACGGCATCAAATCTCATACTACCAGTACATTTAAGTATGGGGGTCCAAATTATTTCCATCCATGCCTTAACTACCTACAATAGGCATATTGTTACTGAATCTGGAGCCCACCAGAACACACCCCAAAACGTGCTTTCTTAGGAAGGAATAATTTTGAGATGTAAACTTTGGCTGAGCCTTTTACATATTGTATGTCAATAGAGGAAAAAAGTGATTTTAAGAAGATTCCTTCTCTCTTTTTCTCAACCCTACTTTCATGTTTATGGAAAGCTGATACAGTTGTGGTTCTCACAGAAAAAGATGAGAAATATACACGCCCTTGAAGAAGAGGTTAAAGAAAAAAAAAAACTAAATTAGGAAGACAAACATCAACTTCTATCTCAGAACTGAAAAGAGAAAGGACTTTATTTCCAGAAGCTTCCAGACAAGACTCTGATTCCCACTGTTTGAGAAAGATTAATGAGTGACACCCCACCCCCGCTGCTGTGCCACTTTGAAAACATACTAAGTGTGCTTTGTTTGGCTCTCCAACAGAGAAAGAACTGCTCACACAGAACAAAAAGGGCTGCTGTTCGCCAGGAGCTATTAAGTTCTGGCTATATCAACACGTGCACTGTCAACAATAATCTTCTCCAAGAGTCTATTCCTGTGGAACCTTGGGGGCTGAAGAAATATTTTATTGGCATTCTCCCTAAGCCGATAAGTAGCAATGTGTTTTGACAGAATGAAGCGGCACAATTCGCACCTTGCTTCACTTTCTTAGAAGATCTAAGGCTAGAAATAGAACGCGTGGCCCACACTAGCGTTCTTCCTTATACCTGGGTGCTTCAACTTCCTTTAAGAGTTTTTTTTTCAATTTCTTTAAATGAGTTGCTTCTAGGTTTCAGAACCGAACTTCTTCAATGCTTACAGTTTAAAATCAAGGCCAAACAAGTGCTTTGGGCCACAAGCTAACATCTATACTTGTGTGACTGACCGTCTACTCTGGTGACCATACACAGGCTTTTAGTTAGAGGGAAAACTTCTATTTAGATTGCAATTGGTTGGATCTTGGGAAAAAATGTCCATAGCTTTATAAAGGAAGTTGAAATACCAGAGGAAATTAAATATGTGATGGATGGCTGAAACAACAGCCTACAGCACAGGTAGAAACATTCTACTGGGAATAAATCATTTCTCTTCACTAAGCACAGCAGCAAGGGTGAAGGGCTGGAACAAGCAGTAGTCATCCCAAGCCATAAGTTGCCTCTGTGTTGTGATCATGTGATTCCAAGTTCTATGCCATGGCGTCATGTGCCCTCTGCTCTTCTCATCTATAAAGCAAATATCAACATGTGTATATAATTTGGCAAGAACAATGCCAGAATCAGTAGCTATGAACTAGAGAGTATGAGTGCTCTGTTCTCTCAAAGAGCATTTGTCCTGTGTAAAGAGATGAGAGCAGAGTATTCTGAGGAGAAATTGACAGTAGTATTGTAGGAGCAAAGGTGTGTGGCATGTCACCCATATGTGGCTGTAGGGGAGGGTAAGGTGACTCGGCTGTGTTTTAAAAGATGAACTATCAAGGCAAATATTAACATATGTGAAGGAAACGCATATAAGATTTTTAAAAATTCCAGGTGACACTTAGTAAAATATATGTTCTCGGCAGTCTAGAAGCAATGCTGTATAGATCAGCTGTACGGATGCATCCTATGTTGGGCTGTTCTGAAATGAAGTCCTGCTGGGAACAAAGCTAAGGCCTTAGATTCATGATAGCGTTGACTTTTTTCTGAATGTGTGATCTCAGGCACATTACTCACATTTCAATATTGTTTCTGTTGTGAATACCCACTGCAAGGATCTTAGGTCACGGTGCTGATGCTAATGACATAATTATAAAACAAATATTAATTAGATAAGAAACAGGAGTTGCAACGTCCCCCACATAAATGTGACGCTGTTAGCTGTAGGTCTGTATCTCGTAAATTATAGATTTAAACCGGGTGGCTGTTGCCACTATCTTCACCCTAACATGACATCTAGTAACAGTGGCGACCTGACCCGGCATAACATCGCAGATAATTGGCTCCTACAAGCCCTGACTGTGTGACCTTACTGTCATCTCAGTGAAGCTGCCCATCATGGAGAAATCAAAAGACAAGAGAGGGGCAAGTTCAGGGTGACAGTGCTGGGAGTTGGGTACTCATTTTGTCATATTAATTGAACTTGCAAAAATTATTTGATTTTCACATTTGTTTGCATTCCTACTTTTCCAGTAAACGGATTGAACCTGTTGCTGTTTAAGATTAACTCAGCTTGTAATTGCTGGGCACATCAAAGGCAAACACATGGCTCCCCTTTGGTTTAAGTGATAAGCTTTTGCTGAGCACTGGATATTTGCACAGCATGAAGCTAGATACTCCGAAGACAAAGCAACCTGTAAGATTTTATCCTTTCCCTGGAGTAGCTGAATAGTCCAGTGAAAGCATTGGTGGGTTCATAAAATAAGTATATCTAATAAGTCTATGCACACTCATACAAACAAAAGGAGGAATAAATTCGGATGGGGAAAGCAGGATAGATTTTCCAATGGTAGCATATAAATTGGACATTAAAGGAAACCTAGAGACATACCAGAACACAAAATACACAATGCAAGAATATTTTAGCTGTTAAACTTCCAGAGTAAGATATTTGTTGGGAAATCAACAATAGCTGAATTTTGCTGAGCATTGAGAAAATACAAGAAGCTTCTATGCCTTTCCTTAGTAATACTCTTAGCATAATGATTGAGGAGGCACCATTTTTTTTTTCCGTTTTCCAAATAAAAAAAAACTAAGCACACGAAGAATCACTCAGTGTCCAAAGAATTAAACACAATGACAATGAACGTGAAATGTGGCTTCAGACAGTATAACTCCAAATAAACGAACCCCAGTCCATTCTGGGAGTAGCAAGCAGTGGGGTATGGCTGGGACACGAGGTAGGGATGAGAGGCAGAGAATGACAGCAGCTCATGAGAGCCTTGAATGGAAGGCTAAGAGATTCTGTTTATACATGAGGAAGCATGTTGGTCATAGAAAGTACTACAACAAAAATGGACAAGTTACTGCTGTATGATATTGCCATTGTTATGACTTGGAGATAAGAGAGAGCAGTACGAACTACAGGGATGGAGAAAGAACTTCTGTTTAGCAGACTACACAAGGGCAGAACGTCAGTCTGGCTGGAGAAATCACAGTCCTGGTTTTTCGTTTTGTTTTGTGTTTTTTGTTGTTTCTTTGATTTTTTATCGCTTTTTTGTCAAGAAAAGCAATAAAAATACAGAATTAATCATCTAAATTACTAACTATTGACCAAGCCAAACAAACAAGCAAATGAAGAACAGCGGACCAAATGAAGCATGTCTACCAATATCCAGATTACAAATAAAAAGATAGGTGTCTTGAAAAGCACTTCATTGTTATTTTTGTTTAGCCTGGTAAGCCGTATCAGTGTATTATTGGCCTAGTAATATTCAGCCTTGTATAATCATAGAAAATAATAAACATGTAATCAAGAAGCAAACCAGTAGCTCAAAGATTATTGCAGTAAGCCAAATGAATGACTGAAGTCCAGGTTAGCAGTGAGCAAAGGAGGGTTCTCAGATATTACATGAACATTAGTGCCAGCCAGTGACAGGAAAGAATGCATCGATGATAACATGGGGCTGCCTGGTTTTGGAGATGAGCAGGAAGGTAATCTACTGATGGAGACAATAAACATAAAGAAAGATAACATTTCTTGGGAGGAAGGGACAATGATTTCAGTCTGTCAACTCTTGAAATAGAGTTTCAGGAAGCAATCCAATGTCACTCAGCTCTTCACAGCTTTTCTGTTACAAATGAAGAATCATGCGTGCCACTAATCCATGCAAGAGATGATGATCCTTATGGCTTCCTTAAATACACTAAGAATTTCAAGGATTCTTCAACCTTATCTATTTTTAAGGAGACTTAAGTAAAACAATAACAACAAAATTAAAATCTGAATATTCACAATACAATGACAAGATTCATTTTGGAAAATAAATTTGTCTCACAGAACTAGTGAGTGAGATGAAGTTATAAAATAACCATGTTTAAATAAACAACTCTAAAACTTCCTTTTACATCTGCTGTTACCCTACAGAGATGCAGTTTTCTGAGGATTTCCACTATATAATGAATATACTATGGATTTACTCAATCACAATTACAAAGTATTTGTTCAGTTGACAGAATTCAAAGGACTCCATAATCAAATACAGCTGTAGATAATATGAATGAATTAGAAACTGACATTACATCATTTACAGTTCTGTTTCTCTCTCTCTCTCTCTCTCTCTCTCCTCTCTCTCTCTCTCTCCCCTCTCTCTCTTTCTCTCTCTCTCTCTTTCTCTCTCTCTCTCTCTCTCTCTCTCTCTCTCTCTCTCTCTCTCTCTCTCACACACACACACACACACATACACACAAACACACACACTCAGTGTGTGCATGTGCCTGTGTATGTGTGAGTGTGAATGTGTTTGATGATTTACAAAAATATGTATAGAGTCACAGGTAGATACTAAATGTCTCCTTCTGTTGCTCATGGAGTGGCTCCACTGACCAGTAAGCTTCTATCTCTGCCTTCTACCTCAGCGCTGAGGTGATAGATATGTGCCACCATGCCTAGCCTTTTTATGTGGATGTTGAGAGTCAGTTCCCTCTGCTTTTCTAGTACCCTCTTTACGGACTGAACTATCTCTCCAGCCCCTAGAATGACTTTTTAGGCAATATCAAATACTATATTACAGAGTATTATTGCCACCCTTGAAAGAAAGTTTGTTGGCAAAATATATTATCCTAGAAATTTCCAGACCAGTTTCTAGTTTTGAGCCTGCTGTAGCTGATTGGAGTGAGAGTCTTTCCACAATCTTGCTCACGGAAGTGTTTGTACCCTATCTTTAAAAGCTGGATGTAGCTACACTTAAATAAACATTCATCCAAGACTGCTTAGGTACCCTTTTACAGCTGCATAATTTGGGGAATTCTTTATGCCTGGGTCTGCTTCGGAAGCTGTTTTTAGTGACTTTTACCTCTTTTTACAGAGACAAGACAGATATGGATGTGGTGACAGTACTGGAGCAATGGTCCATGGTAACCAGAAGAGGACCTGAGACATTTTAACATATAGACATGTGCGGGTTGCCTCCTTTCATTATGTAGAGGGACATATTCATGAATTGGAATGTATCTACAAGATGGGAAGATGGAATGTTACATTTCTATAAAAATTAAAGCATGTTAGAGATTCTCAATATTTTAGGAAATTAAAACAACCTTCAAATATTATTTTGCCCTTAGACATAGAGATTATATTCAGTTGAGTGAGACTTCTATGGTTACCTAGTATATAAAATTTAATTTTGTTGATCTTAACATGAAGTCCAGTAATTGTTTTCTTATTTTTCCAGTGTCTGTTAATGAAACACTCAAATATACATCTACTTTATCCATGAACAACTTGTATAGAGATCTATTTTTGACATCAGAGACAAGGAAAAGGAAACATTTAAAGCTCTGAAATGCAGACAACCATTCCTGTTACTGCGGATAAGTGAATGAGACACAAAAGAGATTTAAGTTCCATGTCTAAAAACTTAGATTTTAACCTAGCCTATTGGTTCCTGTACAGATCCTTAAAGTAAGAGTTGGAGGTTGGATCTTAAAGGGAAAACACAATGAAAAGACACTGACTCTCACTCCAAGGGGCAGGGCGGTAGATGAAGGATGAAGCCAAAGTATGACAGCATGACTGAGAGAATACGAGATGAACCCAAGGTCCAAGACTAAACAAAATAGAGGGTATGCAATGAAAATGGTTCTATTCCTGCTTGGGAGATTCAGGGACCTGAATTGAGGGAGAGCTACAGAAAAAGGCTCTCTGGGGAAAAAAAAGTAGTCAAAAGAAAACCATCATATGTATGCATAGCTGTGTGTTTAAATAACTTCATAAAGAAAAGAGAAAAGTGTGGACTTTCCACATCCCACTGGATGGAGCACAGAAAGCCATCATGGACTTCTGTTCCCTTTATTTTCTTTCTCACCTCCCTCTGGATCTCAGAGTGGCGAGAAGCTGAACAGAAGAGCAACATCAGCAGCAACTGCTTGAGGAAGGAAACTTCCTTTAGGATGAAAACCAGTAGGTTCTCATTTTCCAGTCTAGGGCATTTTAAGGTGCAGATCTAATGATATGGCTTTTCATCTTAAAGTGAAGAAAGGTCATTTATTTCCAGAAAAATAAATTGTTGCAATTGTCTTTGCAACTTCAAATTCTTTCTCATGAATGTAATAATCAAATCATACTGAAATGAATTTTAAAAGGTGAGAGAGATATATACATATATTCCTGATCACATCTTAAAAATTCTGCTGGCTCATTATGCCTGGTTCATAGATGCACTCATATACGGTTATATTTTAGTTCACGACTACTAAGAAAATAACTTATTCAAGTATAAAAGACTATTTCTCTTTTCTTTCCCACCTAGAATTCTATAATATAAGCACATATACTTGGCATTAACTTCTTAAGTACATTTTAAAATAATCTTATAAAAAATAAAAATACATTTTAACAATTGTGTCATTGTTACTTACTTAATAAAATATATTAAAATAAAATATAGACAAATCTGATCTATCACAACGATTATTGACTGTTCTGTATTTGGAGAAAACTAAATACAACATATACGTCAGCAATTATGATAGTATAGATGTGCATGAGATCTGACACACAGAGACGATGGTGCTTCAGTGAGTAGAGTGTAAAATATGAGTTGCACACTTTTATCATGTTTTTGTTACATTTTTCATACATGGGTGTGTTATATGTGTGTATTTACATGTTTTCATATGTGTGTAGGTGTACCTATATGGAATATCTTTATACCTGTGTGTATGTACATACGGAGGTCTAAGATGGATGTCAAGAATAATTCTCAGTTGCTTAAACATCTTAGTCATGGAGGTAGAGTCAATCAATCTCACACTGAGTGCACATGGATATATTTAGTCTTGCTAGCCAACGTGATCAGGGATCCTTTGTCTCCAACTTCAGAGGCTGTAGTTACTGGAAGCCATCATGCCCACTCAGTATTTACGTAAGTCCCGAGTATATGAGCTCTGGTCCTCAAACTGGCATGGCAAATATTCACCCAATGGAATACCTCCACAGTCCTGTTCCCCATACTGATCTTTCAGTAACTATCCTTGTCATCTTGGACAAAAATAACATTTCTGTGTACCATGTCTTTCATACATAAGTTAGAATTGGTAGTCCTAAAACATACACCTTTTCTTTTGAAAAGCATTAACTTTATCTGTGTTCAAAGGATGCATGCTTAGAAACAAAACAAAACAAAGCAGCACACAAAATATTGTAACTGGAAAGCAAGAATAATTTACTGCACATGATCTATGTTTGCACATACATGGCGGAACATTCACTCTGTTTTTACAAAAATAGGTTCAGACACCATTTATAAATAATTGTGTCTGCCAGATGTACAAATGGTTTTATGTTTATGTACTAGCATCTAAGGGTAAAAGTTTAAAGAAATAATTAAATAAAAAAACACAAATGATTTCTTCAAGATTTGATGGCAAAGTACCCAATGCTACCATATATTACATTTTACTTGTAATAAGACTTTAAAAGATAATGTACTTCCTGGAACTACAGCTGCTAAATACATAAATATTGAAATGAAGTAAGTAAGTTATCACAGAAAAGCTCTCTGTAGTTAGCAGCCATTTTCCTGGAAAGAAAACAAAAAGGAAACTGGGAAAAATAAGGTAAGAGAATGTATTAAAGGAGACAAAGTATTATATATCATATTTATTGTATGTCCGCATGTGTCTGGATTCTTGAACATGTTATGGAGCTTGAGCACAGGACAATTTAGAGTGTTTGCTTCTCTCCTTCTACAGTGTAGCTCCCAGGCACAGAACTTGAATGCTTAGACTTGTTAATAAATAATTTCATGCAATAAGCTACCTTGCTGACCTGAGTCCTATTATTTCCTTTTACCTTTTGAATAGTTTGATTACTTTCATAGAAATATTGTCAGTCACAATGACAATCTAAAAGATTACCCAAGGACATGAACTCTAATCTAGTGGTAAGACTCTACACACCTGGGAAAATCTTCTACCTTAGATGTGAAAAGCAGAAAAAATTGAAACACAACCATCTCCATTTTGCTGATATTGCACGTTTGTTTCTGGTTTTTTTGTTTGTTTGGTTTTGATTTTTGTTTTTTTAGACAAAGTCTCACTGGGTAGTCCTGTATGACTTGGAACATAATATGTAGAACAGCCCAAATTTGAACTTACAGAGATCAATAGGTCTTTGCCTCTAGAGAATTAAAGGCAAGTATCACTATACCACTTTTAAGATCAATATTTCACCTAGAATATTTCGACAAATAGTATTCATGTCAGCAGCCTTCAATAATCAAAGAACCTGAACCCCTAAGAGCAATGACGGCTCCCAACAGAGGAACAGCTGCACAACTGTCATTACTATGTCCACTGTGCTATGCTGTTCTCTACCTGACTAGAGTATTAATACTATATAACATAGTATCATCATGTGTGCTGTGCTGTTTGTGAATAAGGGTCCCATATACATGACTTAACCTGGGCTGGTTGATCTTCGCAAGCCTTTATAATTTCATATTCTACCTAATCAATTTCATTTCAATGCTAATGAAAAAAAGATTATACTGGTCAGAAGATGCATTCCTGGAACCGAGAGGATTTGAAATTAGATTAGCTCATTGAATGTTCCATTTGTCCTCTTTTCTTTGTATAAAGTTCAAAGGTTTTCTTTAATGAGTGACACCTGGTTTATCAGTTACTCCAAGCCCAACACTTGGGAATAGTCAAGCAATTGCAAACTGGACTAATGGATTAAGAAACAAAACATGGAGGGAGAGAGGAATGAAAAAGATCATCAAATTTGATGGGTAGCGTGGTGTGAGATCAGGAAGGAGGTAAAAGAGGGGAGATGGATATGATAACAATACATTATGTGTAATTCTTAAAGAATAAATAAAACATTACTTCAGATACAATGTTTGAAATTCTTAAAGAATTAATAATTTTTATGAATATTTTTAAAGCCTCAATTTTTCATTTGGCTTCAGGCAGAGAAAGATGTATGTGACATCAAAAAGAGCAATTTCCAGCGTGTCTAGTAGTCCATGCCTATAAGCTCAGCTGCTCACGAGGATGAAGGAAGAGGACAGAGAGGTCAGGACCTCCTGGACTAGAGAGTGAGGTCTGGCCCTGGCTAGAAGACATTGGGTACTAGTTTCCAGTACCCAATAACAAAAGGGAATGCAGTGCTCTCAATAGGAGCATACCATGTGAACATTAGATCCCAAAACATGCATATCAGATCATAAATTCATGAGCTATTTACACTGAAAGAGAAACAAGAGAATAAAAAAAGAACAAGAATATGGCTTAAAGCCTAGTTGCCTTGTCTGGACTCTGTGGGAGAGGAAGCATCTAGCCTTATAGAGACTTGAAGTGCCAGGATAGGGCATACCCGAGGGGTGCTCACCAGCTCAGAGGAGAAGGGGAAAAGGGGATAAGGGAAGGATTGTTGGGGGCAGTAAAAAAAGAAATGAAAAGAAAGAAAACCCGACAAAGTCCAAAATAAATAAAACTCAAGTATGAGACAGGCATGGTGGTGCACAGCTTTAGTTTCAGTATTTGGAAACAGAGAGAGGAAGATCTCAGTGACAAGCAACCTGTTTACATAGAAAGTTTCAGGACATCCAGAGCTATGTAGACAAACCCTGTCTCAAAACCACAAAATAACAGCCCACTCAGAGCAAATAAAAAGGGGCTCCAGTTTGAAAATCAATTTAAGAAAGAATTGCTTAGAATATTGTACTTGCATGAATGTGAATGATTCAAGGATTATGCAGCATAAAGTCTAGATTCAATAAAAAATTTTGACTAGTAAATAAAATAAGTATAAGCATGTCATAGACAAAAATGAAGACAATCAAGCAGATAATGAAAGGGCAGCAATCAGATTTGAGGGCTTTGTAACTCAAACCAACCAACCAAAGAAACAAATAAACAAAAACAAACAAACAGCCTTGTTAAGTTGCATCTGAAAATTGGAAAACATTTGCTGTGGGGTGTATCTGAAATGACCAGGGTAGCTGTAGTTGGGCAGGGCACTTAGACAGTTGAAAGCTAAATGAGTGATGTATAGATGTGAACAGAGGAAAAAGAGACACTGGGTTGCATAGCCTGCTTGACAAATGCCTTCATGGGTCCTGTCAACAGCTCCCGGAAATATAAATGGATAGGTTGCTTAAGGATTTGTCTCCTTCCTTTAAAGAAGAAAAATGGTCACATTTGGAGAGAATATAAGATTCATTTAGAAAAAGAATGAGAGAATGAGAAATAAATAGAACTAAAGAAAGATCTACTAGGAATTTACAGAATTGACTAGATATGAATCCAGCATTTACAGTGTGTCCATGTCCATTTATGCAGAAGGACTGAAAAAAATCACAAGCAGTGAAACATGGTATGGTTAGCTTCAGGAGGTACGAAAACAAAACAAAACAAAAAAAAAGCTTTACATTTTAAAATCACCAACGCCTTCCCTAAATGCTGGATAATTTGGACATTCTTTGTGGAAGATCAGCTTATTCCTACAGAAGAGAAAGTTTGTTCAATAGCAGAATAAATATGAAGATAAGAACTTAGTTAAAGCTCGGGGCCTACATGGATGTGCACTGGGTCCTCTGTGTATATTTTATAACTCGTTGTTTAGTATTTTTATTGGATTCCTGACTGTGTGAATGAGTGAGTTTCTGACTCTTTGCCTATTCTTGGGACTCTTTTCTTCTGTCAGGTTGCCAGATCCAACCTTAATTTGATAGATTTTGTTCCATCTTACTATATTTTATTTGTCAAGTTAGGTTACCATCTCTTAGAAATCTGATCTTTTCTAGTGAGAGTCTGTTTTCAATTAAAGAAAAATAATGCAATAAGAAATTCTTAGTTTATTAGCCAGGACATGAGAGTCCAGAAGAGAGCTAAAGAGAGTTCGTTCGGGAGAAGGTATCTGAGAAGACTCAGCTCAAGGAATTAGTAGTGGGCAAAGAATCAACAGATCATACTTAAAATACAGTGGAAAAAAACAAAGGAAAGAATTTGAAGTGAAAATCAGAGAGGATAAGAAAAAGTCAAGGTGACAGCAGGAAGAGAGAGTTATAGGAAACAACAAGGACCCATCACTTCCCTACTCAACTATTAGTTACTCTTTGATACTGATAGAGGCCCAGTTAATATCTTTTGTGTACCCACTGGTCAGACCATCATGTACCAGTGGCTAATCCCATACCCGCTGTCATAGATAACCCTGGTTAAATTAAAGATGGTCACAAAGCAAAACTAGAGAGCACGGATATGGGAAGACCACATATATGGCGATGGAGAAAAAAGAAGAAGAGAGAGTAGTCAGAATATGTTTTAGACGTGTATGATCTTGTCCAAAAAGAAATTAAATTAATAAACAATCACTATGCATTCTATCTCAGTTTGTTTGGGAAAAGAGGTGAAAGAGAAGGGTTTTGAAATTGAAATGGATGCTTCGAAAAAGGTGTAGAAAAAAGAATTATGTAGTTGGACACTTTCAGTTCTAAGGGAAGTACTTTAGAGGAAATTACATGAATTCTTAGCAGAAAAGAAGCAAAAGTGAAGAACTCAAGGATCCAGTACATAAGAGCTCTTCACAATGCAGAGATGGGGTAACCACTGATCTAATGTATCCGTTGTCCCTCGAATCATGGGCATGCCATTGCCATTAAAAGAAAATCAGAGTAAGAGCTGAACAAGAATGATGTCTACTGAACCATGCTGAAATGCACATGGACAAGCCCACCAGGCCACAGCCCTCCACAAACAACTACAGGCAATTAAGGGTCTTTTCCATGGAAGAAAATTGACTATCCCAATACCAAATAGTCTGTCCTGAAAACATACACAAAAGTAAAATCATACAGACTGAGCAGATTATATTTAGGAACACATACATATATGCTTATGCTTCTAAGCATGTATAGGAATTAATGAAGAGAGGACATGAATTTGAAAGAGAGCCAGGAGGGGATTGGGTGGAGGAAAGGAGAGCAAGAAATGATGTAATTATATTATAATTTCCAAAATTTAAAAAAAAAAAGTAAAATAGCTGTTACGATAAAGATTCATACCATTTTAAGAAGATAAAAACTATGAGAAATGATGGAATAATGATGAAGTCTTTATTTTCTTGAAACGCTGCTAACTTCTCAAAGCATGGTCATCTCAAAGCATGACCCCTGCATGGTCATCAATTAGACAGTATTTGGATAGTATTACAGTATTCTAACAAAGGCATGGAGGGCAAAGATGATTTTTGTACCAACTGAGTCAAGGAAAATGTGCATGGAGACCATTTACTGAGAGATCTGGGGACATGTGTGGATGAGTCACTGTAAATCTAACCATCGTCATCCCAAGGGAACAGAAAAGAAATCAAGTTGCTGAGAGGCTAAGAGCTCTTTGTTACATATTTATGTATAAAAATTTCATAACTTTTCCAAATGAAAAACACATCTGATTTGCAAGAAAATAATATACAATAAAGAAAAGCACAAGAAAGAAAAGAGAACACACACACACACAAAGAGAGAGAGAGAGAGAGAGAGAGAGAGAGAGAGAGAGAGAGAGGCAGAGACACAGACACAGACACAGACACAGACACAGACACAGAGAGACAGAGGATAGCCTTGTCATATATTGAATAGCTGAGATTATTCTGCAAATACTGAAAATAGAGATGAGAAATGTTAAATTAAGGGAAAAGTGCATAGCAAAATAAGAAAAGTTACAGCAACACTGCACAGGGTAACGATAATCTTTATGTCTCATATTATTCAAACGTGGTAGTGAGTTATAAAGTATGCCATTGTCCCTTTTTTATAAATTCGGAACATTGGACTCAGACAGGGTAAGTAAGATGTTCAGGGTCATACCTCAAGCAAACTGCTGAGATGTGATCCGCTCCATGTCTTACTCCTCGGCTTTTATCTGTACACCATTGCTTTCAAAACAAAGACATAAACGTGAGAAACGAGGGGAAATATGAAGGTACTGAAGCTGCTTGGTTGAAGGATAGGCACATTGTCTGCAGAGCTCAAGGCTGCAACGCAGTTTTGAAAAAGAACAAAGGGAATGTTGGCATGACTTCTACTCACTTGTCAGTTAAACGAAAATCTCCAGTATTATGCAAAGGTGTGTCAGCCACGTGAGGTACGAGTGGAGCGGTGTGCCACATACCCGGATGACTGCACACACAGAGCTGCAATTTTGAGCCGGGTTTCTTCTTACAGGAGTACTCCCCTCTAAATAATACATAATTAACATGGATTAGGTGGGACTTGACTTTTCTTTTGTTGCTATTCAAATGTATATCATTAGCATTCTGCATAATTAAATTAGCAGTTATCATTGCGAAAGGACCTGTAGCAGCTCCAGTTGAGGCTGCTAGTTGTGTGCACTCCAGTGTCACTCTGGAGACCCTGTACTGGGTCATCTTGTAGGAAGGCTGGAAGATCACACAGGTGTATTTAATTGGAAAAAAAATATTCTTGTTTTATTCTCGATGAAACAGTGCCTCTATATTGGCCGTAAAGGCCCATTGTGTTTTAAATATCAAGGGTAACATAACAGAAAAATAAAAGCTACATTTTGAAATATGTTTTACTTAAAAATTAATGAATGTATAGAATTTGATGATCTTTTAATGAAATTTTCAAAAATTGCATGCATAAAATACAATTCAATTTTACATAGTTATTAATGGTTACATAATAATATTATAGGTAATATTTCTTCTTTCTTTTCTCTGATATTTACAGCAAAATAATTTTAATTGAAAAGTAAATACTTAGTTAGTACTTTTAAAAATGAGAATTATTATCCTCCTGAGTGAGGGTGTCTGTGAGCCTCGAAGTGTAGCACGTTCTAGGCCTAGGGAGTCTGGACTTTATGGCAGTTTGGTATCAATTTGTTCCCCAAACATAAGATTTTGTCAGAAAATCAGCATGTACTAATAGTATGAAAAAGATGTCAAGTGTCTACATGTTTTTTCTATTGTATTAATAAGTCTTACCTTGCTGAGGTTTTCTATAAAGCTGAGATTACCAGGATATCTTAGACTGTTGTAGGCTGAGATTTCTTTACGCAGATTTTCAGTGATTTTGTATCATGTGACTACTCCTGGGACATAAACCCTGTTCTTTTGCTATGACATTTAGTAGTGCTCATGAAACGACAATACATACCTTCTGATAACAGTGAAATGACTCAGGAAAGACCCACACTTCCTAAAACATTTTTTCTTCATTTGTCAGTCACAAATCACAAATAGTTTGAAAATCAATGTGTACTCCTAAGGGAAAGTGAGTACTGTTTCACTCTTTACAGAGATAAAATGGAGTGTTCATTGTGTTTAAGAGGGGAAACTGGGAGGGGGTAACATTTGAAATGTAAATAAATAAAATATCCAATTAAAATAAAAATGACATGATCTTCAAAGTAGTGTATGGGACCAGCTTGGGATCCTCTGGAGTCCAGAACCTAACTGGCAAGTCAGGGCTAAAAGGCTTGTGCTGTTGACAGGGTTCCAGAAGATGTTTTCCACTGTGAATGGAAATGACTTGTAACTTAAAAACACAGGAACAGCAATATAGTTTCTTGACTGGACTTTCTAGCTCTTCTGGTCCCCTTTCAATGTGTCACTAAAAGTAGGAAGTTTGGAGCTACAATTGTATCATGTGCTCTACATATTCTTACTATCAAGCTTAGATCCCAAGACCAAATATTCCTGTAGTTTTTCCCCATTCCTCAACTCCTCAGCTTTTGCAATGCCGAAGAAATCAAGAGAGTGTACCTCTGTCAAGTTGGGTCAAAGATTTTTGTATTTGGGTTTAAGATAGCCTCCCACATTTAATAGTGTGTATCACAGCAAGAGAAGCAAGTGTCCCATATGGGACATATTGTTTTCCTCAAGAATATGGTGATCAAGATGTTAGAATGGAGAAAAGGGGACTAACTCCCATTCTTGCTGGAGCCAAAGCCTGCTGGGAAAAACAAAAACAAGGTGGTAGAAAAATAAATACATTTTATTCAAGGTCAAAGAATATGAGCTACATAGAAAAAAAATACAGAAAGGTGCAGTTATAGAAACTCAAATACATTCCAATAGACTTTGAGGCAGCAGGTAGTGTGTTAAATGATAAAGGTCCTCAGACAGAACTGATTTTTTTATCTGAAATGAGGGTACACAGAAGAATGAGCCTTCTAAAGTCTTGGAAAGAGAGGCTGAGACATGGGAAACATGGTGTGCAAAAAGCCCTTGGTAGAAGTAAATGTGATTTGTTCATGGACATCGTAAAGGACAGACAGTATGGGAAGAGCACTATGATGAGTAACAAGAGGAGTTTGGACTGAGGAGAAGAAATGGAGTTTTCAGATGGCATGCTGTGTTTTTATGCTGACTGTCATAGAGCCCATTGGGGTTTCCCAGAAAGCATGAGGAATCAAACACGTTAAAATTTTTCAACATTGCAACTGGCAGTGAGACAATTGACTAAATGGAAGGAAATGTGGCACTAGTCTATTAGAGCCCATCCCTGTTAGAGGAGACTGTGTGTTAGCAAGATAGATGTTGAGACTTGGCTGGATTCTGTGCAGACGTGTTTGGTGGTGAATATAGAAACCTTAAGAGTTACAAACAGATTAGATGAGGAATGTGGGAGATAACGAGGGTTTATAGATTCTTACAAGGCTTTAGATCCATGTGTTCAATATCGGAGCTTTGTACTGGGATGAGGAAAACAGATTGCAGATCCACATGCATCGCATGGAAATGTAAAAAGAAGAGGCAGTGATTCTGTGTGAGACAGAGAGGGGGAAGGAGCAGAAGGAGGAAGGGAGAGGAAGGAAGAGGAGAGGAAGAGAGAGAGAAAAGAAACAAGAAGCACATAAAGGTAGTCTGGGCAACAGGAGGCATGAAAATTCACAACTCTGGATGAGCTCACCAAGTGAAGAAAGAAGACAGGACACTAGTGGCATGGTGTTCAGTAGAGAACTAGTCCAGTCAGCAGTTCTGTGCCAATGGGTGAGGTTATCTAACTCTCTGAAAATGACAGATAGCAGAGATCAGGCAAGGGAGACCCAATTTATAAAGCAGGTATGTGTCACCATAATTCAGTTAGATAATCAATTTTATGAGAGATATCATGTAACCACCCTAAAATTTTGATTATCGACCGTCTCATCTCAGTCCACGTAAGTTGAGTATGAATACATTAGATCCTACACTCTTGCATTAATTTTCACAACCAAGCTTCATTTAATCCGAGAGGTTGGCAATTCACTTTTAAAAACTGTGTGGTACAATTGAGAAGAAAAACTACCCTTTTGAGTAAGCACTTTATAAAGGCAATTAAAGCAGAAAGATGTGTTTATAGGCTTCCACCCTTCAAAATATCTATAGATCAAATTTATTAAAAATGTAATTTGGAAGAGAGCTCAGAATATAGTCATAAAAATAAAAATGAAACCAATTCATCTTAGAACTATGTGATGCTTTTAGCGCCAGTCAATCTAAAGACTCTGTTATCCAAATTCAAGCAGGAATTAGAAACTGTTTTTTCCATTCCAATGCATTTAGTTACTGATGTTAATATATGGCCAAGTGAGACGTTGTTCTACATGACATATAATATAGAACTAATTTGTGTACTTCCAAAGTTCAAGGCAGATAACAGTTAGGACTTTTTTTTAAAAAAAAATACATAAATTCAACACAATATATAGAAAGTGTCTGAAAACATAAACACAACATACACAAGTGATAAAAGAATAACAATTTATATATTTAAATCCTGAAAATGCCTTCCTGCTTCAGCAAACATTTCTTCTCTATTTGCTAAGATTTTTGCAAAGAAAATACAAAAATAATTCCTCAGATTCATCACAATAGAAGAAAATGAATATGCTATGATAGTTTAAATGATCATTTTTCTTTAGATTTCTCTCATGCTATTATTATTTTTATAGTGCTCAATCCCACATTTAAAAAGTAAAGCTTGTTTAGGTTTCAAGAATAGTTCCCCAGTGGATTATGTGAGGTTTCAAGGCATGACGTCCATAATGGTATACATCTTAGTACCCTGAATTTCAAGAGTTGAGTGAGTCTGAAGTGGGTAGTCCTCTATAAGTAAACGTCCCTGGGGCTTAGGGGATGTATCAGTGGGTAAAGTGCTTGCTATGCAAGATTAGGACCTTAGTTCAAATCTATGGCACTCCCATGAAAATGGACATGGTAGTACATTCTTGTAACCCTAGCAATGCAGGTCAGAGATGAACAGACTCTAAGAGTTCTCTGGGGCAGAGAGTAGAGGAGAGATCACAAGCCAAGACAGGTTCATTGAGAAACTGTCTCAAAATATAAAGTGAAGGGATTGAAGAAGTCATCCTGATATCAACCTCGGACCTCTGACTTCTGAGTGTGTGCGCATGCACACACACACACACACACCCCACAACACACAACATACACAACATACACACAGACACACACATCCTCCACACCCCCACACACACATGACATACATTCACCATATACACACACAAACACACACACACACACACACACCACACAACCACAATTTCACTATGTTGAAGATAGCTTGCCAGCAGAGTCTGAGAAAGGGACCTCATGCCCACAAGAGTAGGTATGGTCTTCCTGAGAGACCTGAGGGACTGATGGGTGAGGATGATGGTAGCTGGGTTTCAGGTGGCAGCTTGGCTCAAGGTGCTTTCCCCACCTTTGTTTTGCTGAACAAGATCTACACTGTTGAGAAATGTAAATCCCCTCATTTCCTTCCTAGCCTCCTCTCAGCATTCCTCAAAGATTACACATAACTTCCATGCCAAGAGCCAAGCAGATCAGCATCTCTGGCTTGTTCAGCATGGAAAATTGTTATTAAAAGCACACAGAGCAAATAGTAATCTCTGAGAGTCCTTTTTATGATGATGCCAGCCTACCTATGAGGTGAGCTCTGAGTAAGAAATGAGAAATGGATTATTTTAGCAGAAAGATGTCCAGTGCTTACCTTTCAAGCTCTGATATTGTATTTATAATAATCCTTAAATGATAGTGAAATGTTTTCACTGACCAGTTCATCTGGACACTAGCCTGAATGATGTAGTGAGGCAAAGATTTAAATGGTAAATGTTTTCATACCAATTTTTCTTGAAAAATATCTTCTGCTTACACATTATTATCAATCAATATAAGTGATATTATTAACTTAAGAAACATAAAGAACAAAGAATATATTTTCTCTTAATTTAGTAGCTTACACTCTATGTAAGCCAGAAACATTTTTAATTGCTCTTAGCTACACAAACACTCACACACTTCACATACACATTGTCTGTGGGTTTCCTAGTTCATGAAAGTAACTATGGCCTCTCAACACTCAATAATGGTTCTCCATACACAAATATTTGCTATTCCACTGTAAGAGTTAAAGACAGACTTTCAAGAGAGGACATTTTAAAAGCAACAAATACCACCCAAGTCACCGCTTAGCTTCATATTTTCAGCTACAAAACATAAAATAAAATCAGAAGGATTTTATGGGGCCTAGTGATTTTCCATCTCTGGGCAAAGGAGAGGAATAAATGATTTGCTTTGTGAATATATTTCACCAATGTCTATATAGACTATGACAGTTACCTACTTTACAAACTGTATCCTTTTAGAAATGTAGTAAATTTAAAGCTTTTTATGGGACAGTGTGAGCCAGAAGTGTGGTAGCTGGAAAAATAACATGTTGAAAAGGAACTTATTTAAACTTCAGACTCTGCCTTATGGTGCAAACTATATCTCTGCATAGAGACAGTAGATCTGTCTAAATGGACATCTCCTAATTTGACAATTAGACCTTATCTTTAGCCTGTTGATTTGATGTCATTTTTTCATGATGTGTGAGTTAATAGGAGTGTATTGATTGCTTTTAGTTTTGCTCTCTATACTCTTATAAAGATGTCCAAACACATTTAAAGTTAAATTGCTATTATATTTAACTAAGGGGCTTGGGAGATAGCTCAACCAATAAATTGCTTGCAAACCAAGCTTTAGAACTGAAGTTTGGTCTTAAGAACCCATACAAAAACAGTCCGGCACAGTAGTATGCATGTTTGCAATTTCAGCATCAATGAGAAAGATACCAAAGGATCACCAGGGCTCACTAATGATATCACCTAATGTACTTGGTGTCAGGTCAGTGAGAGACCTGACATCAAGGTAACCAAGGTAACCAAAAGGCTTCTAATAAAGGAGATGTGAGACCTTTTGTTCTCTGACTTCTGTATATGCATATACATACAGGTACCAACATGAATATGGGCCCACATGGACACACATATACATGTGCACACAAATATTTTCTTAAATGTTATCTTTGTTTCTAATATATGAATATGCATAAATAGATGTACATGAATCAGATAATATATGATAGTAGGCACATAGATAGGAAAGGAGAGATAGAGAGATGATTAATAATATAGGTAGATAGACAAATAGTTAATCATAGATTCACTTACATATAAATAATGTTTAGATGCTTTTGTCAATTAAGACAACCAAGAATTATTCATGGAAGAAGAGTGAGTGTGGGCCATCTGAGAGATTGTACAGATCTAGTTGATCTGTTTTCAGATCTGTGGGAAATGCTTATTGATCAACAAATTTTGTGTCTTGCTGACCCTGGACAGCTGGCCCTGGGTTTTATAAGAAGGATGGCCAAGAAGAATTTAGGGAGAGGTCCTGAGTAAGCAGAGTTTCACTATGGTTTCTGCCCAAGATTCCCAACTGGACTTCCTACCTTGACTTCCCTCAGTGATGAACTGGGACCTTAGAGTGAAAAATGAAATCAGATTCTTTTTCCTTAAATAGCTTCTGGTTATAGTGTTTCTCACAGCAACACAAGTAGGACATCATCTTTTTTTTTTTTTTAAATCTACATGATATTGGAAAAAGGTAGAAACAGAGAATAGATGGTTGGGAAGAGGAGACAAAGGTCAGAGAACTTTTATATAAACGATAAAGTGGTTGATAGTTAAGATTTTACTGAACATATAGAATTTACCATGAGTATTCAATCTGGTTTCTATTGTATACAGAAGTTGTAAATAATATACAAATGAATCAATATAACATATATTTAATAGAACATTGTTTGTAGACACTGAAAATTAAATGCACAATATCAATACACTTTTTTTCCCAATAATGTTTTAAATTTTTGAAAACTACCCTTGATTTTTTAGCAGAGACTTCAGTTTAGAAGCCTGGGTCCTTGTTTGCACCTTCATGTACAAATAAAATAACCACTAGACTGATAGTTTTTGAAGTCAAAAGTCCCTAGATCATTGCTGGACTATCATCTTATTCTGATCAGCAACCATTCCTAGAATCATTTTAGATTCTATACAAGAAAAATCAAAGTCAGTTTAGAAGTAGGGGATATTTTCAGTGAAAATGTAATTTTATTGCACAAGTTGGAACACAGCCAAAATAAAATCTCACACCTCCACTTCAAAGGAAAGTGCAAAACAAGAATATGTCTGGGCTGAATGTTTCATTATAGGATAAGTAAAGATGTATAATTAGTCAAAACATGATCCCTGCATTTTCACAGTATCGCAAACATAGCACAATATTAATTTCCACATTATATTTTATATGAAAACAAATGTGTTTATCTATTTTAAAGTGTTGTCTTTCTCTCAAAAGCTGTCTTTGACAAAAAAATAAAAAGAATTCTACTAAAAACTGAAGTTTTAAATATGAAAACTTTTAAAATGTAAATAATAAAAACATAACCCTTTCTTAATTACACAATTTTACATGTAATGTCTTAAACATATACTGAAAACAATTTGAATACCCAACTCTAGAAGTTTGTGTAGAAGTATGAACATATAGAAGTACTCGAAGTAGGAAGTGCAGACAGGTGGTGGTATCCTGCAAGGACTGAGCATAACCTGAGCGAAAATACATCCTAAATTAGTTTTATCAGTGTGTTTAATCATAACAAGAGGAACAAAACAAAGGCAGCATTCTGTCATTTCTCCTCTATTCTACTACCCAAAACACAAGCAGCACTATCCCATTATAATGAAGACGCAGTTTTAGCAAATTAGAAAAAAAATGGAAAAAATACTCTCCATAATTTGGGTAAAGCAATGTCCACAGACTGTATTTCTTAAATGATCAGAATGTGTATTTGCTTAAACTAAGCATTAAAAATATCATCCAGGGAGAGATGCATGTTCCCTTGAGCCTTGTTTTCTAGCTCTGGGCTTGTGCTTCAGTCCAGAGGAACATTGCAAGACCCCAAGAGTGTCAATCCTCCTCTTAAAAACCTTCAGGGTCCCTAATACCAACCAGCGTGGAATTCTGCTCCACTAAACCCCTCTCAGTGTGATCTGCCAACTATCCCATTTGGTTCGACTGAGCCACAACCTGCAGAGTAGGGTCCACAGTCTGCAGAGTGAGGTGTTCCCAAGGAAACACCAGCAGAGTTCAGCACTCTGACCTCCATGGTCTGGCCCAAGGCTTCCCTCCTCCCACCTTCCTAATCAATGTTCACAAGTGAAATTGATCTGAAATTCTTTCTTTGGTGAGTCATTGTGTGCTTTAGGAATCAGGGTGAAAACGGCCTTATAGAATGAGCTTGGCAGTGTTCTTTCTGTTTCTATTTTGTGGAATAGTTCGGTGTATATCAGAATTAGCTCTTCTTTAAAAGTTTGGTATAATTCTGCACTAAAAACATCTGGCCCAGGGCTTTTTTTTTTTTTTTTTTTTTTTTTTGGTCGGGAGACTTTTATTGACTGCCTCTCTACTTAGGTGTTATAGGACTATTCAGATAGTTTACGTGATCTTGATATAGCTTTGATAATTGGTATCAGTCTAGAATGTCATCTATTTCATTTATATTTTCCAACTTGTTATAAAAATACTCAATAAAATACTCACAAACTGAATCCAAGGAATCATCATCCACCATGATCAAGTAGGCTTCATTCCAAGACTACAGGGGTGTTCAAATACGTGAAAATACATCAATGTAATGCACCACTTAAACTATAAGAAAAAAACAATTATCATCTCACTAGATGTTGAAAAAGCATTTGAAAAAACTCCAACATCTCCTTATGAAAAAAGACTTGGGGACATTAGGAATTTAAGGCTCATACCTAAACATAATAAAGGCAATAAACAGAAGCCAATAGCCAAGAACAAATTAAATGGAGAGAAATTTAAAGCATTTCCATTAAAATCAGGTACAAGACAAAGCTGTTCACTTTCCTAGTATATCTTCAATACAGTACATGAAGTTCTCACTAAAACGATACGACAACTAAAGATCAACAGGATGCAAATTGGAAAAGAAGAAGTTAAAGTATCATTTGTAGATGATAGGATAGTATATATAAGTGACTCAATGCAATCCCCATCAAAATTTTAATATAATTCTTCAAAGATTTTTAAAGAACAATTCTCAACTTCATATGGAAAAACAAAAAGCCTAGGATAGCTAAAAGGATCCTGAACAATAAAGAGCTTCTGGAAGTATCACTATTCCTGACTTTAAGCTATACTACAGAGCAATAGTAATAAAACCTGCATGGTATTGATATAGAAACAGACAAGTTGATCAATGAAACCAAATTGAAGACCCAGAAATAAGCCCCCACAACTACTGACACTTGATTTTTGACAAATAAGCTAAAACTTACAGTGGAAAAGGAGAATATCTTCAACAAATGGTGTTGCTCTAACTGGATGTCTGCACAGAAAATGTAGTATATCTATAAAATTGAATGCTACTCAGCCATTCAATACAAGGACACATGAATTTCACAGGTAAATGGATGGAACTAGAAAATATCATACTGAGTGAGGTTACCTAGACCCCAAATAACATGCAAGAAATGTACTCGCTGATAAGTAGATATTGTCTATAAACTACTAAATAACCATGGTATAATCACCAGACTAAAAGAAGCAGAATAATAAAGAGGACTCAAGGGAGGGAATCTTCTTAGAAGGGGAAACAAAATAGATATTGGAGGTTGATGGAATGAGGGAACTGGTTAGAAGAGAAGATGGGCAGGGGTAGAGTTGGATAGAAATCATACATAGGGAGATCAGAAGAGAGAGAAGGAAGATTGCCTGTAGAGGTGCAGTCTTAGGCTGTGCCAGAGACCTGGGATAGGGATAGGGTTCAGATTGTCTATGATTGGGACTCTAGCTGAAACTCTTTAACAGTGATGTATATGGATCCTTAAATGGCCACTTCTTGTGGCTAGGCAGGACTCCCAGTGGAGGAATAAGGACAGCAAACCACCCACAAAACCATCAGCCCAAAATGTGTCCTGCCTACAAGATATGTAGGAACAAAGATAAAGCACAAACTGAGGGCATGACCAACCAATGACTGCCTCAAGGTGAGACCCATTCCATAGACAAGACCCAATTCCCGATACTATTAATGATATTCCATTATGCTTGTAGACAGGAAGCTAGCATAACTGACCTCTGAGAGGATCCACCAGAAACTCACACCCAAACATTAGATGAAGCTCAGGGAGTCTTATGGCTGAATTGGGAGAAGGATTGAGGAACCTGAAGAGACCAGGGACTCCACAGGAAGATGATGATATCAACAGACTTGGTCCCTTGTAGGTGCCAGAGGAGACTAAATCACCATCCAAAGAGGAAGCACAGGCTGGACTTAACCCCACACCCTGCACTTATATAGTACATAGCAGCTTGATCTTCATATGAGTCACCCAATAACTAGAGCAAGAACTGTCCCTGAGCCTGTTGCCTAGTCTGCAGCAATTAAATTGAGGCTGACACCCAGCATGGGGGCTTATCTTTCACAAAAGAGAAGGGGAAGATGGAAGGGGAAAGACTTGGGTAAGGGATAATGAGAGGCGATGAAGGGCTGATGTTGGATTGAAAACTGAATAAATAAATAAATGAAAAAATATTATTTGGAAAATATAATCTAATTTGCATTTATAGACTGAATGATTAATCTATTTTATTAAAAATTCCAGTTTCATGAAATTAAAAGTAAAAAATTAAATATATACCTTGCTGCTTCCTGAACATATGTGAATCCATATATTTGTACAAAAAAGTTTACAATTACATATTGTTAACTATATTTCTTTCAAACTAAAACTCTGGGTCTGGGGAAGATAAGTAAGTAAATAAATGATAAATGGTGGAGAGCATTTGAGGAAATTGTGGACATAGACCTCTGACCTCATCTCCACATATATAATTGCACTTACATATGGACATACACATACATTCTTATACATATACACATAAAAACACACACACACACACACACACATGCACATTATATCTATCCCACACAGATGTTCTAGTATGGGTATCAATGAATAAATAATATAAATATGAATGAGAACAGAAGAAACAAAGGAAATTTAAATACTGTTATTAAACCTCTAACATCAATTTTATTTCTTACAAGCTAGTTTTCTTGCCAATACTGTAATGATGAGCCCCAAACCCTCATTCTGTATTGATTTAACAGGCTTTCTTGGCTAAGATAGTTTATTGCTTTCTCTGTGACATTCCTATCAGTCTTCAACACCTCCTGTCTGATTTTATTTATCATGCAAATAGCGTTGAAAATACAACAAAATACAACAGAGGACTGCCAGGTCTGGACTCAGTCAGAGAAGATGTTCCTAACCCTTAAGAGACTGCAAGCACCAGGGATTTAGAGGTCAAGTGGGGGGTGGGGTGAGGACATCCTCTTGAAGACAGGGCTGGAGAGGAGGTATGGGATGTGGAACTGTTGGAGGGTGGACCGAGAGGGGAATAAAATCTGGAGTGTAAGAAAACAGGAAAAAAGAAAATAAATGATAATAATAAAAGAAATAAAAAAGAAAAGAAAATACTCTGAGCAAGGAATTTCATCACAAGATCACAGAAATGTAAAGAGCTTATCTTAGTATAAGCACCACTTAGCACACAGTCCCCTTAGTCTATCAAGTATATTCTAAGATTCATACACTCCATTAATTTACATGTAAACTCAGAACATGTAATCTCATTCTAAACTTTCATGCTTCAATTTTTCAATGGCATGAAATGATTCTACTATACGAACCATAATTGCATTTCTCCTCCAGAAAGCATGAATTTAATCCCTAGGTCAAGATGAAATTGTTGCTTCCAAATTTATCTGTAGTCATAATTTTGTAGAATTAATATATGTTAATTATCTAGTAATCTATATAAATCTACCTTAAAATAGTAATTTATTCTAAAAAATATGCACTAAGTGCCTATTGTATATGCATCACCATCAATTACAAGACTCTGATGATTTAACTATAAATGAAGAAACTCTGAGTGTTGTAAGAAGGTTGCTTTTGTTTGTTGGGTATTGGCAATATGAAGGTGATTTTCAGAGCAGTTGAGCATAGGTTGTCGTAAGTACTCTAAAGTTACCCATACAGTAATTAGAAATGACAATATAGCTGTTGCCTTTGCTGGAAGTCATTTGTTGTTGATTGTCCTACTTGAAAACTATTTTGCAAATTTGGTGGGTAAGATGCATGATTGAATGAGCAATATCAGCAAAGGAGTCCACAGTATAAAATTTTCTCATGCTCAGCATGCATTGCCTGTGTGCCTCTGCCCAAGGCATTGGCTGACCCAAAAGAATCCATTGAGCCTATAGACATACCAAAAAAAAAAAAAAAAGTAGTCACACTCAACCAATGACTGACTTGGAGTTGCTGTAAAAATTTTTCCAGCTGTCTTGGCCATCAGAGAGAATGACTTTGGATACCAAAACTCTGTCTTCAGAAGGACCTATTAGGATCAGAAGACAACCTCTCTTAGAGGCTTGATTTGCTGTTCATATTTCGCTGGTTTTCCCTAGCTAGACTTACCCTGCTTGTGTCCATGGATCATGTGCCAAATAAATATCTTAAAGACCAAGCCTTGTCTCTACTTCTACTTTACTACCTGGTGAAAACTAAACTAAAACATAAGATATCTTTCAATGTTCCCTGAAATAATTTCTATCAATTATGCTTTCTTTTTCTTTTGTCTAAACGTAATGCTTACTTAAATTGGACTGGAGATGTTGAAACAATTTCTGCTACTACAAAAATGAAAGAAAAAAATTGTCCAATCTTATAATCTTTTGCGAAAGTACACAACCAGGGATAAGTGAGATATAAGGAAGCTTGAGTGAATTTTTAATCGCTCAATAATAAAAAAGTTTGAGTGAATTTTTATTCATGAATACAAAAAGATTTTGTGAAGGTTCTAAATATATTGAAAGATGCTGCTGCTAACCTTCACTATTTTGTCTATGATTTTTTTTTATTTATGAGATTATAATGTAATCATATTGATTCTACTTTCCTCCTTTCAAACAATTCTGTATACTTCTTATTCTCTTTCAAATTCGTGCCATATTATCTTATTGCTGTTACACATTATATGTTTATTACATAAAAGTCTCCACATATGTTTCAATAGTTATGCATAAAAACATAGCATTGGAACTTGAACACACCAAATTTTCATTGATAAGCACAAGATGTAACTCAATATGTTGATAGCTACAGGGTAAAGTTTATCCCTAGAGTCAGGAGATATAAATCTCTAAAGCTAAAATGAGTATACTACACAGAGTGTATTAAACAGAAGATCAAATTTGATCAGAAGTAAAGTCTGGACAATTCTTCCTGAGTAAAAGGTTTCATAGAGTACAGGCTTCATGATGTGAGATGGAAATTAAATAGAGATGTCATTAGAAATAGAAGTTCTAAGAAGAAAGGATCAAAAGAAGGAAGAACAAGAGGAAAGAATTCAACTTACCAGTCCATTCAGGATCTGACTTATCATAAGGACTCAAGTGGGTTTGTCAGAAATAAGAGTAGAGACTGTCTGGAAGCAAGGTAAATGTATAGCTTTCTTTATCCCACACAGGAAACGAGGATCCAACACTGACAGAGAGGAAGGATGAGCAGAGGAATAAGTAGATAGCATATGTTGTTAGAAAAACCAAAGGGAAATGGAGGCATAATATTAAGATGAATATAGCATGAATGGCGAGGGTAGAAAGCACCCAGACATGAAAGAAGCAACCACTGATATTTCTATGACTACTTCACCGCAAAGGCTGGAAGTCACTAGGGGAGAAGAGCCACATAAAAAAGGAGAGAATGAGCCATATTATTATCAGATACAGTCTAGCCTGGCAAACCTCTGACTGGTATCTGACACATTCTCATTAAACACAGTGATTTCTTGGTGCCATTCAACATCCCTCTCTCACCCAGAAACGTATTTTAAATAATCTTTTGTTCTACATAACAATGTTCATCTGTATGAAAGAGGAGGAGATTTTAAAGTCTGGATTCAATTAAAGACATGAACATGTTAGTGTTATATTCAATAGACACTGTCAGCTTATATGTGTGTATGTGGGAGGAAGTACCATGAATACATGTCTTCAAATTCTTGATGTCTTTATCTTCATCAAATTAACCTGAATAACTGCTAATGTACCCAACACTACCCCTTCAGTGGAACTTGAAAAATATATGTTATCAAGCACCTATCACTAAGGCTATAAATTATATACATGGCATTAAATAGACATAATGCTTTCAGTTTGATTTTACAGCTGAGATAACTCTCATACAGTCTTCCAAACTGCTGAATGATCATCAATTTGCACCGAATCAGATATAAAACTAAATTATTTTCATTTTCAGAGGATGAAAGTTCGATTAGCTATTGGTAATGCCTTCACCACACTGGATACATCACAGATCCAGAATGATCTCCCTGGAGTAACAGCATCAAAAGTGGATATATCTTACCATAAAACAGACAAAGGAGAATTTTAGTTTGTTGGTTTACTTTAGGGTAAAACTATCAGTAAATAAGTCTTTCCTCTTCATGGACATAAAAGACCATATGGAAGAGATATTTCTACCATGTATCTAGTTCCCTTTATCCTTAGTAGTTTCTCTCATTGGCAGTTGTCAACCTGTCTCTTGAGTAGTGGTTCTCAATCTATGGGCAATGACTCCTCTGAGGGTCAAACACCCCTTTCACATGGGTTTTCTAAGATCCTTGGAGAACACAGATGTTTACATTATGATTGATAAAACTAACAAAATTACAGGTATGTAGTAGCAAGAAAAATAATGTTACCTTGGGGGTCATCCCAACAAGGAACTTTATTAAAGATTGCAGCATTAGAAAGGTTGAGAATCACTTCTCTTGAGTTCCTTGCCTTTTCAAGTGGGTTTTCTTTTTGGTCTCATCTCTTCAGCACCACCAGGCACATAGCACATATGCAAAGGACTTGACCTCTGCCCTCACAAAAAAGAAAAAAGTGACATAATTTTTAAAATGGGGGTCAGATTAATCTCAGTGAGATGGAAAAGTATGGAACCTGTGGGGTTGTTAGCAAGTGTGAGTGTGGGCTTCCGTGGGTCCTGTTGGGTGGAGTGGTGGTTCCCATGGCTCCCAGGAACAGAAGTATGGGATTTTGACTGAGTTCACTCCAAGCAGCACAGGGGGCACACTATAGGGCTCCGCCTGGGTGCCAGTGGGTGCAGGGCTCCTAAATGGTAGTCTCTGGAAGAACAGAGATGTGGGGGCATATGGGCTGGCCTGCTGTCAGGAGGAACAAGGGTGAGGGAAGCCCCAACAGCACCCTGTGGGTTGAGACTCTTGGTATGGCACTCACTTGGGCTGGCTCCACTAGCTTGCTTGAATTGGCAGCCTCCGAGTGGGAAAGTAGAGAAGGTCTCAGCGGGAGATTAGGCTCATTAAAGGCCTTCTCCACAGTTCCCGTGGAGGACCCCAAAGACATGAGGAAGTCTATGGTTTTAAATGGTTATTGTCCATGGCAGAAAATAGATGAATCTGGCTTCACCCCTCCCCCCAAAACTCAGGGCAGACCTGAGTTAAATAGGGAGGGAGAAGGGAGGAGGGTCTGGAAAGGAATACTTAATTGGCCTTGAGGTAACTCATTAATATGGAAATCTCTTGAGGCTGAGTCCTGTAGTCCTGCCCTCTACCTGTGGAGGGGCTGGTAGGCGTTGCCATGTGACTGAAAGGTGTTGATCAATGGAGTTCTTAGTAGCATGTCAGGAGCCTGGAGTCTGGGGATGTGGCTGAACACCCACCATCGTCCCATTGGGTCCGGGTTTGAGGCCTGTGCTCGACCAGGAACCAAGCTATCCTTTCACTGTTCCACAGAAAAGAGAATGAAGGAAATGCCTCATAGACCTAAAAGCAGACTCACTTAAAAACAAACAACAACAACAAAAAAAAAAAAACCCTCATGCTCCCAATAGTTTGCAATAACCTATTACCAAGAGCATAACTACCTTTGAAACCCACTTCTATCATGATGCATTAGAAATTATTTTCCATCACATGAGCATTGGAGAACACTAAAATAGGATGATGTAAATTCTGTGGATTTCTATATTTTTCTAGCACTGACCTAAATGTCACCTGGCTACCTAATCTGTCATCTACTCATGATGTACCACTCCATCTGGATGCTCCAGCAAGGCACATAATTTATCCTAGTGTCTCTTTGTCTTAGTATCTTTGTCTGTTCTACATTCTGATAAATAAAAACATGAAATGCTTATGGGGCTCTCCAATATTCCTAAATTAGGGTAAGTCACAGATTCTTAGGAACTGCTGCTGCTGCTTCTCTGGCATGCAGAAGATAAGGAAGTAGACTCTAAGAGGTATTTTCCCTCCTTGGTTCCATTAGAGAAGGGAACTGAAATGGTCCAGAGATCACCTGACAGCCCTACTTCATAATCAGCTATCATATCAGGAACCTGAGCAGAGCTCAGGGTCTCAGGTAATCCCACAAGATCTCAAAACTGTTAACTTCGATGGCTCTGTTTTCCAAATCTAGATGCACAGTCTCCTGTCTCTTTTGTAGTTGAAAAAGCAAAGAACATGGACCTCAGCTATTATATGAATATTACTTCATCATGCCATGACTTTTATTATCACAACTTCAACCCTTTACACCAAAGACAAATGTTAGACTTTTAACTCTTGTAACTACAGTAAGTTTTAAGAACATGCATTTAAATGTTTTAAAATTAGGTTTTGGTTCATACCTGGGTATAGCTGTTGGTCACTTTCTTCTTTTGGAAGCTTGTATGACACCTTCAAGTACTAAATAGACACTGATATAATTAAATAAAATTTATAAAGTAAAGTAAGGTTTAGTCTCTTCTTTTAGTATTTGCAATGGATGAGCAAAAATTCCAAGTAAATATTATCTGCTAATATTTCAAAAACTTTCTTATGTGAATAATAAAAGATACCTAATAGTTCTTTACTTTCTCCATAGCAGTAAAATTTCCATGGAGCAAAACGTAATTTGTGTGTACAGTATAACTATTTTAGAGTTCTATAGATATGTCCACTGTAGTATGTAATGTTCCAGAGTCCTTAGATGTATCCACAGTAGGATACACCATTCTAGAGTCCTATACACAGTAGGATACACAGTAGGATACACTGTTCCAGAGTCCATAAATGTGTACACAGTAGGATACTTTGTTCCAGAGTCCTATAGATGTGTCCACAGTAGGATACACTATGCTACATGATTGACTAAAACTATGCCAATAGAAGCTATCTATTCTCTGAACAGGTTTCTGTAGATAAATCCCAGGGTAGGAAAAGCTCTGTTCAAAGTCCAGTGGAAACACTCACAGCCTCTCAGGGATCATCACTAAGATATGCTAAAGTTGAACTTCACTTAGTAATAGGCACTTGAGTGAAAAGATTGTGTGGAGTCAGATCAAGTGGACACATGACCAGAACACACAACCTGTGAACACAGCTGTTGCTGAGCAGGGAGAACTGAGTCCAAAAATACACAAACCAAGAAAAAACCTTGAAGAAGCCCAAAAATCATGACTGAAAAATAATAATGAGGTTATGAATGTGTACAAATATCTTTAGAAATCTATCTCCTGTCTGCTAGATCCCATTCAGTCCTCCATAGACTCTATCAGTTATCACAGCTAATATATTATAAAATTTTATTTATGATCTGTTTCTAAATGTGTGTACTATATATACACTCACACATCAGAGTGTAGAATTGTTCCAAGAAGTGACTGTTTGCTTGTGTTGTGGCTGCTCTTTATTCTCAACTCCTATAAGTATGACACTATTCCCAATAAATACATGTTTGAGGAAAAACCACAGGGAAAGGAGGAAACAAGTAAGAGAGTGAAATAAGAGGAGGATGTAGAAAGGATCTAAAGAATGCTTAGCCTGCAGCAGCTCCAAGAGAGACACCCAAGCACCACCCCACCCCCTGTGGGACAGCACTGTCTATAATGAAGAGAAAGGAATGATGGAGTATGTAGTGGAGAGACAGGTATGGAAACCAATGTCAAGGAGTTCATGTACCGTGGAGAGAGGAGGAACTGGAGACCCTACAGCAGTGAGGAGCAAGCAGGTATGAGGAACCAGGACAACCACCGGAAGCCATACCACTGGGCCATGTCTGAGTCCATGGCCCTACCACAGCAGGGATATGTACTGATGTCTGAGGCCCACGTTGCTACCATGGGTCATCTGAATGTCAGTACTCAAGGCTGCTGCCTCAGACTATGTTGATGGCCCAAGGCCTTACTGATGCTGGGATCCATACTGACCTGTGTTGCCAATGCAGCCACCTGAGGCCATGGTAAAGTTTTGGCCTGGTATGCCTCTAAGAGTCTTGCCTGGATCTGTGGCCCTACTGCAGCTAGGGTGTGTGTCACATCCTTGATCCAAGTTACCACAAAAGGTCATGCAATGTCAGTGATCTGTTTTGCCATCTCATACCATGTGAATGTCTGAGGACTGTAGTGATCTGAGTGTCCTGAGCTGCTACCTGAGGCCATGATAACATCTGAGTCCATGCTTCTAACCTTGGGCCATATCTGGGTCCAGGGTCTCATCCTAGACAGGGTCTATGTTGATGTCCAAGACTTGTGTCACATGGACAGCATGGAAGAGCTGAATCTGGTTGTGTGTATGCTAGAGAGTTGCCCCCAGCTGGCCCAACCCTTCACTGGCTGCAGCACTTAGGAGATATGATCCCACCCCTTACCTGGGCAAAGCAGGATAGCTGGCAGCACTGGTGGTATGTGCACTGAAGAGTTGGTGGGCAACCCAACTCAGCTTCCACCCAGGCACAGATCCAGACTCTGAGTTGGTTCACTGCAAATCCACCACCCCTGTGTGACTACGTAAGGGTATCCTGGTTCTTGGCTGGGCATGGGCCTAGAACCCCTAGACTCCAAGGGAGAAACGACAGGAGTTTGGCCACGTCCCCAGAACCCAGGGTCCTGACAAGCAGTCTAATCTCCACGGACCTACATTGTTTAGTCACGTAGGCCATTACAGCCCCTCTCAAAGTGCACAGGTAGAGCAGCGTGTGACTACAGGCCTCAGGCCCTAGAGATTTACATACTAATGAAGGCCAAGCGGAGCATTAACCCCCCAGAACCTCCCTTATCTCCCTCCCTACTTAACTCAGGTCTGCCCTGAGTTTGGGGGGGTACATCCAGATCCATCTACCATCTGCCATGATAATAAACCCTTTTGGAACCAAGGACTTCCTCATGTCATTGAGGCCTGCCGGCCTGCTGTTGCCAAAACTTCCAGCCTTTGGAACTCCAGACTTTCTCCTGGATGTGAGACCCACCACGTGGAAGTCTCTAGGCAGCCTCCCCCTCTGTGGCCCCATTTTCCCACACACCCCATCTATGAACTCCTGAAGCAGGTAAAAGGGTATGTCCTGCAGATCCAAAGCTGTAGAATCCATGTCAGAGGACAACAAAGGGATATCTGAGCAGACTTCACGTGAGGATCCAGTACTGACAGTGTAACCGAACCCACAGCCTTGAACCAGACCAATGACTCACTGTAATGAACATTTGCGCTCATAATGCTATTTAGGCAGAAGAGTATACTGTGTGACACACAGCAGTTTCTATGGTGAGATGTTTTTGGTTTTGGTTTTCTTTGGTGGGAGGAGGGTACAAGGGCAGAAGGCAGACATGAAAGGACACAAAGATGAGTGGGATTGGGGTGCATGATATGCAATTCACAAACAATTAATAAGAAAACATTTTTAAAAGGATGTTGAAAATTTTCTGTATTATCTGTCCACTCAGGATGTCTGGCTGTATTTCTTTATTATTATTTATTATTGTTATTATTATTATTAATCATTTTATTTGTTTACATTTCAAATGATATCCCCCTTCTAGTTTACCCCTCCACAAAGCCCCCCATCCCATCTGTCCTCTCCCCCTCCCATTTGCTTTTATGAGGGTTCTTCCCCTCCCACTCATCTACTCTTGCTTCACCACTCTAACATTCCCCTATGCTGCAGCATCAAACCTCCACAGGACCAAGGGCCTCCACTCCCATTGACATCAGACAAGACCATCCTCTGCTACATATGTATCTGGAGCTATGGGTCCTTCATCTTCCATAGGTGGTTTAGTCTCTGAGAGCTCTGGGTGGTTTATTTAGTTGCTATTGTTCTTCCTATGGGGTTGAAATCCCTTCCAGCTCCTTCAGTCCTTCTCCTAGCCTTTCCATTGGGGTTCTCAGTCTCAGTCCAATGGTTGACTTTGAGTATCTGCATCTGTATTGAACTGGTGCTGGTAGAACCTCTCAGGTAACAGCCATACCAGGTTTGGGTCAGCAAGCACTTCTTGACAACAGCAATAGTGTGGGGGAGGGGTTGGTATCTCTAGATGAGATGGATTCCTAGGTGGGGTGGTCTCTGGATGTCTTTCCTTTGAACAGGAACATTTCTGGATTAAAACTTTTCAGATGGGTAGGTGACCCAGTCTCTCAACTGGGGGCCATATCTATCTACTGGAGGTAATCTCTATAGGTTCTCTCTCCCCCTTGTTGTATATTTCAGCTTAAGTCATCCCTGTTGGGTCCTGGGAGCTTCTTACTTGTCTAGTGTCTGGGACTTTCTAGTGGCTACCCCCAGTTCCTCATCCTCCACTGCTACATATTTTCATTTGATTTCCTGACCCTCTGTACTTCTGTCCTGTCCCTTGCAATACCTAATCCACCCCTCTTTTTTTTTTCCCTCCCCCTCCGTTCTCCATCCCAGGTCCCTCCCTCTTTCTCCCTACTGTGATTATTTTGTTCCCCCTTCATAGAATTGAAGCATCCACAATTTGGTCTTCCTACTTCTTAAACTCCAAATGGTTTGTGGGTTGTATTATGGGTATTCTGTCCTCAACTGGTGGTCAGCATTTAGAAGAATGCAAATTGATCTATTCTTATTTTCCTGTACAAAGCTCAATTCCAAGTGGATAAAGGAACTCCACATACACTGAATCTAATAAAAGAGAAAGTGGGGAAGAGCCTCGAACACATCGACACAGGGGAAAATTTCCTAAACAGAACACCAATGGCTCATGCTCTAAGATCAACAATAGATAAATGGGACCTCATAAGATTGAAATGCTCCTGTAAGGCAAAGGACACTTTCAATAGGACCCACAGATTGGGACTAGATCTTTACCAATCCTACATTCGCTAGAGGGCTAACATCCAAAATATACAAAGAACTCAAAAAGTTAGACTCCAGAGAACCAAATAACCCTATTGAAAATAGGGTGCAGAGCTAAACAAAGAATTCCTAAATGAAGAATCTCAAAAGACTGAGAAACACTTAAAGAAATGGTCAACATCCTTTGTCATCAGGGAAATGCAAATCAAAACAACCCTGAGATTCCACCTCATACCAGTCAAAATGGCTAAGATCAAAAACTCAAGTAACAGCAGATGCTTGTAAGGATGTGGAGGAAGAGGAACACTCCTCCATTGGTGGCTGTACTTCTATCTCCTTCTCTACATGCCATTTCTCATTTTATTTGCATGTGTCTGCTTTCCCTTGAGAATGCTCAATGTGTTTCTCTTCTCCATGGCCTCACAATATTAGGTAAAATAAGTGGCCCTAGTGGATTTCACAACCTTTTATTTATTTTGGGTAATTATAATACCAAATGTTCTTATTTCAAACCGTCTTGAGGAAGAGGAAGCAGTTCACCAAGTAAAGTATTTGCTGCACAGTGTAAGGACTTGTATTCAGTACTCACATTTCAAGTAAAAATGTTGTATGTATGTACAGAATTCTCAAAGAATTAATAAAAATGTTTATTTAAAGAATGTTGTACATGGTATCCTGTGCTTGCAATTCCAGCACTAGTAAGGTAGAGAGAGCAGGTTTCTTGGGGCCTATTGACCAGCCTGTGTAGAATCAATGGCAACATTCAGGCAAACTAGAGACCTAGTCTCAAAAAAATGTCAGAGAGTATTTTTGAATATGACACTTGAGGTTATTCTGCAGTCCTCATATATACATTGATACATGTATACACATGAACACACAACACACATACACACACATACACACACACACACACACACACACACACACACACACACACACACACACACACAGACATGCCCTGAGAAAGGAGTGGAGGAGAAAGAGGAGGAGGAGAGAAGAGAGAAGGGAGAGAGAGAGGTACACACACATGTACATAAGAAATTATACTTAAATTTCATAAAAAAAATTGACCCTATGCAGGCCTGAAATTGTTGCACAATATGACCAAAAACCATGAATTTGCAGGGACAGTTAAAAGCTAAAGAACAAAGGAAAGAGAAAGATAGATTATATAATAAACAACCACAGGGATCATGGTAGAGTATCAAGAAAATGCTGAAACGTCATAACATGGTCTAATAATGGCATTTTGTCAGTTAAATTCTGAGAACTTTTTAGAAAGTTTCAAAAGGCAAGGCAAGAGTCTGAGGATCTCATTTACTTCAAATAACAGAATTATTCTTGAAATGTGTTTTCATGCTATTCCCAGGTATAATGTACAGGAGTGGGTTTATTTCAGATTATTCATTTCAACTCTTTATTGTTATTTATTTGCCTCTAGGGGAAAAATATCATTTTGCCACATACAGCTTATTTTTGTACTTATACACTTTACTTTTGTGATTCTTAGAGTAGAAATTGTCTGATGCTCTGGATAAATCTGGTTATTGCATGAAACTTTAGCTCCTCCTCATTTATCCACACCATTCTCCTAGGTCCCACCAGCTGTAGAGTAGAGACAATGTGGGAACTGTGTTTCTATTTCTAATTCCACATCATAAATGGCAGTGGATAGTGTACAATGGATCCCTAATGTGAATATTAATGACCCTAATCTCAGAGCATCATGAGTCATAGCAATGCTAATGCTAATTCTCATAAATTCTCTACATTATATACCAGAATTCTGAACTATTTTTCAGGATACTGAATATGACCAATGGAGGGAGCATTATTAAATGCTTGGAGGGAACAAAAGAATTGTTCTTACAGAATAAACTCCCCAAGAGTTTAGCAATGGTCTGCAGTTTTGATTCCCATTTGTCTTTGAATCCCATATATTCTCAGGAATTCATAACCTCAAAACAAAATGTCCACAGGTGAGTCAGGTGTGCTGGCTAACTCTAATCCCAGAACTCAAAAGTCTAAGTCAGGATGATAATCATTTCTAGGCCACCCTGGGTTATGCAGTATGACCCTATCTCCATTTGAAAGAAAGAAGGAAACAAATAACAACAAATAATATGGGGGAAAAAATCAAAAATTTTAGGTTAATTTCTATGTTGAGGTTTCATAATTTTCACATGACTTTCTCTGGGGTGACATGAAAAATATCTATTTATCCCACATAGAACATTAGCATCTGTTCAATAAAGATTACCCTAGTGTGTATTGATGATCCATGTACCTATTGGGTTTTCTTATTGGATCATTAATGAAAGATTTCTTGCAGAAAATGGATGACTTTAAGGCTGCTAAATTACCAAACAGACTACCCCTGTTTTGGTGACAACAGGGAAGTTTGACCGCTAGATGTTCCTGTCCATCTCGGAAGCAGATGATCTATTAGAATTTCCCTCCCAAGCATCACTGTTCACTTCCTATACAGCTGTGGGATTTGTCCTCATGATTCTTAAAAGTTTCATGTGCCTTTTACATTTCTTGATATTTGTGGATATTATAAACTTCCATTTTCAGCTAGGAGGGAACATTTTAATACTGTAGAAGCAATATTAGCAAAATTAATACTGTAGAAGAGTATACTAACCAATACTCTTTCTTGAGTGAGATAATAATGAATAACAGACACGCTTACCAACACTTAGTCATCAAACTAAGGGGAAAATTTTTTAAAAATCAGATTTCAACAAATTGCACAATATACTTTTTTAGTTCTTTGATGCATTTTCATAGAACTATGTCTGTTTCCTACTGCTTCCAAGTCATGAATACCTTTATTCACATTGGAGAGCAGGGTGGTTGTTCATGTGTACACACATATGTGTATATCGGCATGTATACATATGTATGTGTATATGTAAGCCAGAGATTAATATCAGTAATCTTCCTAAGTCACTTCACTCTTGATTTTGATACATATTTTCTTACTGAACCTGGAATTGACCTAACTGTCTTCCCAAAAACTCCAGAAACAGTCTAATTTCTGTCTCCTCTGTTCTGGGATTACAGACACTTATCCCAGTATAAACCTATTTATATGGGTACTGGGGACTGAACTTCAGCCTTTATGCTTGCATGGCAAGTACCTTACTGATTGAGCCATCTCCCCTGTCTAAATTAGTCTTCTGGAGAGAGACAGAAAAGCATTCCTGTGGACAACATAGTGCAAGAATGTTCCTAAGGACTTAATAGTTATTTTTGTTTTACGACTAACAAGGCAGATTATAATTTAAGAGTTGAAAGCCATTTAAGACCAAAGCAAATCATCATAGTCTTCTCCAAAAGCTTGCTAGATCTAATCTCTGGAGTTCTCAATGACCCATACAGTTATTACACATATCTCTGGCTGGGTGTCACCTAGATTTCTCAGGCTGCATGTATTCCTCCTTCAATTTCTAAATAAGACCTCTGGAGAGAATAGACTTAATTATTTCTGTAGTCTTTTTTTTTTTTTTTTGACTCTTAGGATGATGTTGTAATAACTGCTAGCCTACTTGATGAAATGTAGTATATTGGGCTTCTAGATAGAATTATATAGAGCAAGATCAAATAAAGATGTACCTCACACTCAGAGAGTTAAAAGATATATAGGTTTATATTTTCAAAATGAACCAAGGAGGATTCATTGACTCCAGAGTTATTTAGCATTCCCAAAATACAGAGTGTTTCATGTTGGGACTTAGGAAGATGGAAGATGCAATAAGACCAAGCTATAAAATCAGGAGACTAAGTGAACTCATCTTGTAATTTGTTTCATTACCTCATGATTTATAAATAGGAGTTCTACCTTATGCACAAATCTCATCTAGTATTGCTCTCTATTCCTTGGCTTTTTTATACTTTCAAAGTGGTGATCCCAGAAAGCACTGAATTCAGATGTGGCAAAGCCAGATCTTCGATATTTGTGTGGATCTACATTCCTAACAGTCTTTAGTGGTGAGACTAGTGCCTCAGAGTTGTCTGGGAGACTAAAAGCAAACAAGAAGCAAAGCATAATTACAAATGCCCATACGAACATAGGGACATGTAAGCCATAAGACAGGCATGTACATGTGCATGGGTGCACAAATGTGCATATGCATATACCCATACACACACACACACACACACACACACACACACATTTCCTGTTATATTTTAAAATATGACTTTCTTGAGAAAGTGCTGCTTTCATACCTGAACACATTCCTTTTAATCAAAATGTTTGTTTGCTCTAATGTGACACAAAGTCTTTTGTTTTTAATTTTCAAGACATGGTTTCTCTATATAATACCCCTAGATGCCCTAGACTTGCTTTGTAGACCAGATTGGCTTTGAACTCACAAAGATCTTTTGTCTCTGCATTCTGAGTGCTGAAATAAACAATGTGTGCCACCATATCTGCCCTCAGAATTTGACACTGATGGGTGAGAAAGCCTTGTCAAGCAGCAATAACATCCAAATGCAACACTGCTGAGGCCATTAGAGCACATGTAGTAGATAGTAATATTTTTATTGATGTTTGTAGATGAAAATGACATTCTGCAATCCTTGTTTGTTAATTCTTTCACTAGTCAAAGAATGACTATCATTTTACCAGAATTGTTTTAGAAAATTCTAGAGTAAAGAGAAAGCTCTTTTGTCCTCATGGAGGTTATATTCTACATAATCATGTCATTAAAATATCTATAATAGCTCCATTATATACTTTCTTTTGGAAGAAACATGATTCAAACCCAAATATTTTAAACCAAATATTTTACAGTTTTTACTATGGCTTTACTTTCAAGAAAAAAAAAATCCATAGATGAAAAAGGAGGACACTGGCTACCTCAATGAATGTCTTATCAATACTAGTAAACATAAGTAGACACACATGTGTTTTAAACAAGATTGTTTTAAGCGACTATTCATTAATTTAATTTGTAAGCACAAACATCCCAATAAGATACCCAGGAAGTGGTGGGCTATCATTTTCATTCCTAATTTTCTCTAAAGAAAAGTATAATACAATGTGGCATTGTATACACTACCAAGTAATCTTAATTTATTTTATTAGAGTCTACTATATATTTTAACAAAGATACCATGTAAGAAAGACTTTCTGTTTCCTATTTAATCTGTGTGTTGGATAATCTCTGCCATGGTTCAATAGTGCTTTGCAACCAAAAGTAATTGATATTACTGTTTTGGTTTTCTTACCAAATGTGATAGTTTCAACTAGATTTAGATTTCCTCTTTTTTTTTTTCAAATATTTACCATATTAGATTCATATTTCAGATTAAGTTATGTGAAGATGCCAAGACTATACTCAATTTATTTTAACAGAACTAAAAGCATCAACTTACTACTTATAAAAAAGATTTACTTTTTAATTTTTGTGTATGTCTCTGTATGTGTGTGCATTTGCAAACGGGTCTCAAGGAGGCTAGAAAAGGATATCAGACACCCTGGAGCTGTAGTTATAGGCTCTTGTAAAAGGCCTGATGTGGCTTCTGAGAACCAAAATCAGGTCCTCTGGAAGAGCAACAAACATTCTTAACTACTGTTCTCTTCCCTTCTTGATCTACAAAATTCAATTTGTTTCTATTTGCTATGTTTACATCATCACCTTGGTTACAGTTCCTATCACAGAGCCACTATTCTAACCCATAGCTTCTTAGAGTTGATATATTTACTGATTTAGAATTATTTTTACTCATAATAATTCACAATAGAAGCTCAGGTATAAATAAATAGAAATATATTAGATGATAGATAGATAGATAGATAGATAGATAGATAGATAGATAGATAGATAGAAAAAAATAGATAGATAGATAGATAGATAGATAGATAGATAGATAGATAGATAGATAATATAGATGGATCAATGATAAATAATAATGTAGTACTTATGTAAGTTCTTTTTGGTATTTGACAATGTTTTAAAACAAGACCTCATACATAGCCCTGAGTTACTGGTGCACAATATGTACTCTAGGTTGGCCTTTTACAGAAAGAGATCCATTTGCCCATGTTTCCAAAGTGTTTTATTTGAAAGCATGTGACAGCATGCCTGGTTGCACTATTAAAATTGAAAGCAGCAAGGTCTATATTAATTCTATAAAAAGAAAAACCTGTTTGATTAACTTGTGACTAGTTATTTTCAGTATGGGGGTACTATTGTTCCCTCTCCTTCCTGATCTACAACATTAGTTTGCTTTTATTTGCTACATTGAAAGCCATCACCTTGGTTACGGTTGCTACATCAAAATTAAGTCTTTAGTCTGTAACAATTAAGGATTTTATACCAGGAATGAATTTCAATAAAAGAATAAATCTGTGAGTTTAAGTTCAAATGAGTGTGGTATAGTAACATTGGGGGAAAGATAAACCAAAAAAAAAAAAAATAGAGATAAAAGAAGGAAAGAAGTAAAGTAAAAAGGAAAGGATTCTAAGTTTCAAAAACTCCAATATTTAATATTAAATGATAAGTGAAATCCTTCATAGAAAAAAGAAAGTGTATATACCTTTGCATTTATTTGCTAGACAAAATTCAAATTGCATAGTGTCATTCATAAACCAATACAAGAACATCCTTAGGCATTTTAAATATAAGGAAATTGTCTTTGCATAATAGGTTCTACATCTTAGACATATTTAATAATAAGAGTTATGCACACACACATGATCAATATATATATATATATATATATACACATGCACACACACATATATAATATATATATATATATATATATATGTATGTATAACATGTCTTAAGATGGTGATTGTACTTGTACTCATCATTATTTGACAGCTAAGTCATAGGTACCCTGGCGTTCTTAATATGACAGAGAATAATTTAGAGTTAACCCATCTATGCATCCAAGGTGTTTGCTAGCACTGAATCATGAATGGAACCTGGGCTCATTTATTAGCCTGAATACTACTGGCTGACTCAACAGAGGAATTGAAAGTAAACAATGATTGACTGCATGTTTCAGAGTAAAACATACAAAAGGAGTTAATCTACCAGTGGTTATTCCTAAGCAATTACTAATGAAAACCACTGTCACCCTTGGAGTTCAGGAAACAAATGTATGAGGATTGCAACCATATTTAAATTTGGAGAGTGTTCCAGAGAATTTGTTCTCAAGATTTGGTGCAGCATGCTCTCACTTAGAGAATGTCTTATAGGAGGGTTTCCTGTATGAGATTTTTCTAATTGAGTTTGTATTAGCTGGTTTGGAAGAAAGGAAAACTAAGGAGGTTTTAAGACACTCTTTATAGGATGCATTAAAACTAGGAATTGTTATCAGTTTCAGTTATTGGAATTCATGATGGATATCCCTGAAGGACTAGTTCCAAGGTGGCACTGATAAGGTGATGTAGAATATTTTCCTTCCTCTTCTCCTTCCTGCTTTCCAATTGCTCTACAGTGAACCTGATTTTCAGAGCCTAACTGAAGACACCTGGCCAAGAAGAGGAATCGTTTACCATAGGATCAAGGAGCAAAATAATCAAGGAGTGGTTTTGAAGCTGAGAGATACAGTAGCTAAATAATTGGCACAGAATGCAAAAATGTATTAATTTGTCTGTCATAAATCATTATTGTTTGCATAGCTAATGGTTCTATAACAGAAAATTAAAATTGGTAAATTGGTAGCATTTAATACACACTGTGTGTTATGCTAAGAATTACGTCTCTGCTGTCCTATTTAATTATTAAGACATATCTAATGAGACAAGAGTCATTATGAACTATGAAGGATATTATACAAACTGATTATTCTCATGGATTTTCAGTCAGTACTTCCTTTGCACCATCATTTGTTTTATGCCTCTCTATAGAAACAACCCCTAAAGCTATATTTATCTACCAGCCAGTGCAGCGAAGAGCCAAACCAGCAGCGTTTGTTTACTAGGACTATGGGCCACAGACATATAAGCATTGTACTCTATTCTCACAGCCACTGTGCAAGATAGTAATATTCAAGAGGAAATAAAGATTGGTTGACCTTTAGAATTCTTTGATCCAGTTCTTTTCTCTACTCGGGCCATAAAAAGACTGTTAATAAATCCTCTCAGTTGAAAATGAAGCAAAGAAAAATCACTGAACTCCCAAGAAAGGTGAACAATGGCCCGAGCAGGCAGGTGAAACTTGAAAGTCTAAATGAGGCATGGGGCTATCCCTGTGCTAGCCAGAGCTGATAAAAAATATAACAATTGTGCTATTATAATAATTTTATTTACAGCTATCTCTGTCCATCATTTTGCTGATAAATGTATACACAGAGAACCACAAACACATATAACCCACTCAGGGACACTATAAAGTATTCTTATCTTAGTTTTGAACGTGAGGGAATTAAGACTTGTCTACATAAATGCCTACACGTTATTTAAACCTGCATTTATCTATCTTGAAGATATTCTGTTTATTCCAACTTTTCCCATAACACAACATATGTGGTTGATACACCAGGAGGAGGAAGATGATTATGTTGCATTTTTATTACTTCCTTTTTCTCTGAGCACATGTTTGCACACATTTTCATTGCATATTGGGAAGAGATTTAAACCAAAACAAAACCAAGGAAGAAAAGAATACCCTAAATGGGAGCAATTCCCTGATCTCTGATTCCACCTTGCCTCTCATGTCTACCATAAGCAAGGAATTCTTCATTTTCTTCCAAGGGTGACAACCTGGAAGCCTTGGTGCCTGCAAGTGTTTCCCACAAAATCATAGTAAGACTTACATTATAATGTGGGTGCATTGATAAATAAATATTTCCTTTGAAAGTACTTGACTGTTTAAGACTTCTGCTCTAAAAGATTAAGAAATTCATATGAATCTTGAGAAGCAGTAACTTGTCCATTTGTTCTTCTACCATGAGAATACACATGTTTCTCGACCTAGGTGCCATGTATAGATAGGCCAGCCTATGTGTCATTCCATGTAATTCGAACAGACCCTCACTCAACAATCTGTGAGCAAATTTATTTCATTGTCCTTGGCTACAGAGTTATGTGAATGTAAATATTACTCAGAATTTAATCAGTCTGAGTTCTTTGTTGCAGTAGCAGGAACATATTAAAATGGAAATAGTTACTATGAAGTTGGATGCTGCTGTAGCAAATACCTAAATATGGTGATATGTCATTGGCACTGGGCAGTGGATAGAAACTAGATCTGGTTTCGGGAGAATAGAAGAGCTTCTAGGAGGCCTTCGATCATCCTATAGTGTAGTTATACCATGAGCAAGACACTGGTAGAAATGTAGACAATCTGAAAGGTGTTGGTCAAGTCTTAGACATAATAAGAAGTAACATACAGGGGTCAACACCACACTTATTAAAAGATGACAAAGACTTTGGCTGCTTTGGACTCACCTCAGAATGACTGATAGAAACAAAGCTATGAGAATATAGGAGAAAATGAAATGAGTTGTTTGTTGGTATGTTGATTGAATTTACTAAACAAAGTGTTAAAGGAGCTGCATGACCTTCCATGATTGTTTATAGTAAAGCATATAAAGTAATAATGCAAAAACAGAAAGGTCTTTGCCTCAGATATTTAATTTAAATTCTGTTCAGAGATAAAAGGTAAGAAAATGACTAAGACAACATTTGTTAAAAGACTTGTTAAACATAAGAAATCTTGGTTACTCTTCATCAGGACACAGGAAAGACAACCGTAAAATATTTCAGAAGTTCTCAACACTTAATTCCATCAAAGAACAAAAGATCATAGTTCTTTGAAGGGAGCAATCGCAGGTGACCATTGTGGTCATTGTGGTCATTGTGTCTCAAGTCTTTAATCCCCATATTGAGACACAAAATTCATTTGCTACCCTGACCTGGGGCTCACAAAGAGCAAGCATATCTTAATTCATCTCTCTACAAAGCATGGATAACAAACATTGTTGTATTTCATGAAAGCTAATTCTGATTCTATAGAGAGTGCAAGGGGTATGGAGTCATTAGTAGCTTCCTCTATACCTTAGAGAATGACCTATAATGCTCTGGGGCCAAGAACAGAACAATCTCAATAAATCCTACAACAACTCTATGACCACCATCCTGAGACTTCACCATGAGAACTGCTATGTGGATACCCAGAAAATCTGTGGTTCTTCATAATACATAATAGCTGGACATAGATTGAAAGGGGGTTACTCTCAAGACCCTTTCTTTAAATGTGTTTTCTTTGCTAATTCTTGGATGTATTTGGTTCCTGTTTACTCATTTCTTCTCTCCTGTTTTCCTATATAGGGAAAGGATGTCAATCTAACCTACCTCACAGTTGTATTAGAAGCAAATTAATTGCTTAAGTTCAAAAGCCACAGCCGGCAGAGAATTTACCTGGGAATGAATTATGATTGAATCTTACTCTCATCTAATTTAGGGGATATTTGAAGGAGCTGAAGGGGATGGCAACATCATAGTAAGAACAACAATATCACCTAACTGGACCCCTCAGAGCTCCCAGAGCTCCCTCCAAGCACCAACCGAAGAGCATATGTGGGCTGGTCCAGGTCCAACACATATGAAACAGAGGACTGCCTTTTCTGGCCTCAGTGGGAGAGAAGCTAATCCTGTAGAAACTTGATGCCTTAAGGAAGTGGAATGTTGGGCTGAGTTGGGGTGGGGGCACCAAAGGGGTTGTAGGATGGAGGGAAGAACTCTAGGAGGAAGGTCCAGGAAAATAGGGAAACATTTGGAATATATATAAATAAAATATTTTAATAAAAACAAAGAGAAAGGAGTGGATATACTTTAGAGGTGAAAAAGTTTCTAAAGGGTCCAGATGAAAATACTGTGGTCTGAATATGCCACCCTTCCCAAAGTAAGTATATTAACACAATATTCATTATGATTGTTTTAAGAGTAACAATGTTATCAATTGAGATAGTCATAAGGACAGAATCCACATATGGGATTATTGAATTTGCAGTGATACACAAGGAAGGTACGGGATCCTTTGCACTACTAAATGCTCTATAATCTATACATTGCTCATTGCTCTTTCCTCTCTAGCCTATCAAGATATTGAAAGGAAGTTACTGAACCAGCTGAAGGCCCTCATCATATACTTGATCTACTGGTGCCTTTGTCTTGGAATTCGCTTCCCCAATTCTGGAATCTTAAGCAATAGATTATATCATTTTTGTATTTATAAATCCATAAATATTTGTAAATAAGTATAATTATTTTTTAAACCAATCTTCTAATTTTATTAGTCAGCTTTTTTATATAGTCCCTGACCACCTGCCTAGATAAAGTACCATTGTTCTTAGGTCTGTTCCTGTATACATTAATTATTAAGACACTCTTCCACTGACATACATACATATCAATGTGACCTATATAACCTCTCAATGCAGGCTTTCTCCCCACATGACTCTAAATGCATATCACACTGGCATATCACATTTTGTTCCATCAGCTATAATGAAATGAGACTTTGCTTCATCTTCATCAAGGATAAGAAAACCTAACTCTCAAAGGTATAGCAGCATTACATAAAACTGTCTCGCCTCAGCAGAGGATGATTATACAGATATAATTTCTAATCTTGGTTGTCAACTTGACAACATCTGGAATCAACTAATATCCAAGAATATAGGTATTCCTGCCTGTGAAGTATTTTTGATTGGATCATTTGAGATGGGTGTCCCATGTAGGAGGAGCTAAGGTGGGAGGAGTAAGGAGAGGAAGAGGAGGAGTAAGGAGAGGAAGTGAGAAGGAAGAGGAAGAGCTAGGAGAGAGGAAGGAGAGAAGATGGAGGCAGATGTTCATGTGTATGTAACAATCAAAGGTAGTTTGTATATCTAGATTGGGTGTTGGGTTACACTTCTGATTGTATGGGCATCTTGTTACTGATCATTACCAAATATATAAGCTTTTGGATAATTTAAGCATTAGAGTCACATTTTCCTACTGGGCCTATTGGGCAGGATGGTCTGGGCAATGCCCAGCCCTGTGGAGACAGCATGGAAGATTGGCAGAGCATCTCCTATGCTGGTGTCTCATGGGTGGCAGGGCTGTTGTTTCTGGCTGGCTGTTTCTAGCTGCAGGGCGCAATGGGCTCTGGCCCAGAAACATGGAGGCTGAGCTAGGCAGAGCCACTGCAGCTTAGATAGTCTGCTTGACCAGAGGCCGTTTTAAATAATTACTTCAACAGTACCATCTATATATCTGGATATCATGGTATCAGAAGACTCATTCTAAATCAAGGCATCTTCTGGTAGCAGCCCACATAACAAGACATAGAGAAAGAAAGGAGGCTGCTCTTTTACCTGTTTTCCTTCATTTTGCTAGCAAATGGATCTATGGTGTTGCTTAACCATTGCTTCAATATTATTAGAGCCTCTTTAGGGATTCCAAGATTGAGTGAAGACCAGGAGCTCTCTAGGAAATCCTGAGAACTCTGGCACCAAATTGGGACTGCAGAGACATCCAGTCTTGAAGAGCGAACAGCTACAACTACCAGATTTTTCACAGGAGACAGATATTGTTGAACTAACAAGACCACAGCATACAAACCATTTTAGTAAATCCCATTTCTATCTATCTATCTATCTACTTCTATCTATCTATCTATCTATCTAATCATCTATAATCTTTATCTCCACTCTCTCCCTCTCCCTTTCCCCCTCCCTCCTCTCTCTCTCTCTCTCTCTCTCTCTCTCTCTCTCTCTCTCTCTATTTTCTATCTCTATATATATATATATATATATATATTTATATGGTGAGAGATTGTTTCTAATGCTTTGATCCAGTTGGGAATCTGAATGTCCAAACATTGAAGGTCCTTGTCCCCAATTGGTTTTTGATCCATCAATAAAGATGCCAGAAGCCAATGGCTTTAAAAAAGGAGACTGGGTGGGACATTTAGAATTTCACCGGTGAGGAACTGGGGAAAAGAAGAGAAAAATCACCATAACTGAAGGGAGAGAGATGGATCCTATTTAGAGCTGCAGAAAGAAGATTATCTGAAATGCAAGTGTAAAGGGAAAGTAGGCCCCTGGAAGTGCTGCCCAGAAGCATCTTGGACAGCAAAGACCAATGGGCCTCACAAAAGGTAGCAGGGCAGCAAAGTTAGAAATAAATATAGAAGGTGTTGAGCCAGGAATACCAGAGGGAAAAGCATGCTTGCCACAGGAAGCTTAGAACTGCCAAGCCTTTGAATAGCCAAGGCATTTCAAATTTAAGCTAATTCGTGTGTGTCTTTCATTCATGGATCCAAAGAGCTCCTGGGTGGGTGGCTGGAAGCACGACCTGACAGGAGCATAAAGTGGAATAGCTAAAAACTCATGTTACATAAATATGCGTACATATGTGTTCATTCAAACAGTTTTTTCCTTTAGAGAACTCTAACTAATACAACAGATAATATAAATAATTTATAATGTGGACATGCTTATGCATTGTAGCTGACAAAAGAGAATAATGATTAAGCCACCATGCTGCCCAGAGCCCAGTCCTAGACACTCAATTAAGTTTTGTTTTTTGTTTGTTTGTTGATTTGGTTTTGGTTTTGCTTTGCTTACACTTCTGTAACCTAGAAAGAAATTTACCTTAGGATGAAATATACCCTGTGTCTCACCAATGGATGATTTAATGATTTAGATTAGGGTAAGAGGTGACATGTTTTCATGAGTAGAAGGGATATTAAGATTCCTATTTTTCAAGTACAGGAGGCAAAACTGCAGTAGGGTAAGACATGAACAACATTTACAGAAGTACTTGGAAAATAAGTGCCAACCAACATCTTTTCTCATTAATGTCAATGAATATATTTTCATACAGTGTCACATCTTTTTTTCTATTATATGGCAACTGTTCATTAGACAAATCTAATTATTAATGTGTTAATATTGGTATCCCAGGCAACAGATGCCAGCAGGGTGTTTTTAATATAGAAAATGCAATAGAATGGCATCGTGAATCACTTATTTCATATGGCAAGTAATCAACCTAATAGGTCTCCTATTCTCATTTCTCACTGACAGAGTCTGCAAGTACTTCTACCATCACCATTGTCTTTCTATAACACCTTTCAAAAGTTATTATACTTGGGAAAGTATTAAAATAAGCAAATTTGTATGAATATTTTAGTATTTCTCGCCACAAACTCTACTTTATGCAAATCTGAAACACAGCCTCCTTACACTTCACAAATTAGAAGGATTTACTTCAGGAGTTGTGTGTTTTAGTTTCATTCCCTATTTCCATTTTTATTACTCAACTCTATAAGGAATGCTTTATTGTAAGCAAAGAGATATTGAAATATTGTGTTAAGTAAACAGTAATGCCATGGAAATGCCTTGCTTGGTATTCTCAGGATTAGATCAAGAACTCCAGATGCCATCAAAGGCCAGGACAGTTTTAATCCTTTTCCCTGCTCTCAGCGTATGTCTGTCTCACTTTCAACACTGGATCTATATTCATTTTACCTGCTACATGGAGGTCATGTTGGTTACTTTTCTCACCAAATGAAAGAAGTAAATTACAGAAGGAAAAACTTCTTTTGGCTCATAATTTGAGAGTGCATTCAATCATAGCAATGAAATCATAGAGGCAGAACCTCTACATTACTGGTCACAAGTGTATCAACAATCATGAAGCAGAGGGAGAACGATAGATGCTGGTTGCTTTTTTCCTTTCACTCACTTTGAGATCTAAGTCTTTAGGATGGTACCACATTTAGAGTAAGTATTCCATCCTCAGCTCAACCTTGACAGAAACACCATCATAGATAACATCCAGCGGTAGGTGTCTTCGTTTTCTTGAATTCAGTTAAGTAGACCATAAAGATTGATTGTCACTGTGGCTAATCAGTATTCCTGAATATTTCTGAATGAAAAATGATAAGCTAAAGCTAGGTAAGAATTTCACAGGGAATGAGCCATAAGGTATTTCTTCTCTAAGAAAGTTAGCAGGCTGACTGGAACAAAATATTCATCTTAACTAGATCTTTATTTGTTCATTTATATTTCAATGTAAATATTCAGAAATAATCAAAAACTACTTAATTTTATACTTGTCACAATTTAGTCATTCAATAAATAAATATAATAAAGGCAAAAGAAATGTATGATAAATACTTAAAAATATATGTGTGTTTGTACCTGGTGGAAGAATTAAATAATGAAGTTTCAAAGGAGAGCAGGTAGGACTTGTCTGATCCTGTCATTGATGTTTATGTTTCCTGTGGACTCCTGGTGGGACCTAGCTAATTCAGACAAGCCTATGTGTGAGTAAGCCTTCATCCTGAGCCTGTCTCCAACTCATCTACATCTGTCTGAAAGGTAGAGTCAGACAACTGACTCACAAACAACTGCCAAGGGCTAAAGGGGTAACAGCATTGTAAAGCCAGACAACCTTATTACTTGGTTATTCCTTCCTTCCCATAAAATATGTACAGTATTTCCCTCTACTGTGTGTCATCAGTGCTGACTCCAAATATTAGAACGATGAATGTGATTTTTTTTTTAAATGTAGAGGTTGAAAAAAGCCCAAATTATGGAATAGTCTGCTAAGTGGCTTAAGATATCATAGAGTTTGCCACCAACAACAGAAGCTACCATGGCCAGAATCACAGAAGCATTTGCTTGCCTTTCCCCACACACAGTTCTTCTTCTACGTTCAATGCATCTTTTCTTTTTTTAAAGACTTAATTCATTTTATTTTTCTTGTATAAAAACCCTTATGTGGTAGCCACAGCTCAGCCTGGGTCCTCTGAACAGAGACTCTGGTATGGGTTTTAACAAGATGATCAGTGAATTCCTGATAAGGAGACTTGGTGAGCACAATCTCTTTCCAGAGGTCTGGGGTCAGGTAGTTGTAGGTTTTAGAAATGGCATCAAAGGAGGCCTTGGCAAAGTTGCCAAGGATGTCAGTGCAGCCTCTGGTTGAAGTCATCTATACGATCATCATCAGTAGCTTCTTGGACACAGGAGCAGAGACAATGCCAGTGCCTCTGAGGACAGGAATGAGATGCACCTGGACAGAGCTACAGTGTCCTGCCTGTCACCTTGCATGGAACAGTGTGGGGCTTGCCAATCTTGTTCCCCTAGTAGCCTCTCCGCATAGGGATGATGGAGAACTTGGCCAAGATGATGGCCCCTCGGATGGCATTGGCCACCTCCTTGGAGCACTTCACACCAAGACCAATGTGACCATTGTAGTCTCCAATAGGGATGAAAGCCTTGAACCTGGTCTGCTTCCCAGCCTGACTGTGCTTCTGCATTGACATGGTTAGGCTCTTTTTCTCTGGGGCAGGGACAGAAATCTCTGCTACCACAAATGTTCCCAGTTCTGGTGGATCTAGTGTGGCTCTCTATTATTCTTAGTCTCCTTGATGTAGAAAAGGAAGAAAGAATAGAGGGCCCATATTTTGGAGAATTAAACTAAAGGTTGTTAATATCTGCTAAAAGTAAAAGGAGAAAAAAATGTTCAGCATTATTCTGACATTAATAACATTTCTACGCAGTAATATTTGTCTGTTACTAGTGTACGCTAATGTTTAAATTTACCTTCATAATCGTTACAGCAGGCATTGTTTTTAATATAGCATTTCTTCCACATTTATAAAAATGTAGTTGGCCAGGGAGAACATATCATTAAGGTTTTATTCAACTCACCTTAAGAAAATAGGAATATTTGAAATAAAAAAGTGCTATCTTCATCCACATAAAATAAAATGATAGTTTAATAAGGTTTTATTCAAATGCATAGGAATTTGTGGAATTGTTCAGAACATTAGCAGACTTGAGAAATAACGACTTTCTAAAGAATGTTACCTTGAGCATGAGTTATAATTCAGAATTTCTTTGCAGACGTTCAGAAAATTAGCTCACTGTTGAGTGTATGTGATAAACTGTTAACATTACGTGAAATAGCAAACAGCAATCACTACTAGCCAGACAGTCTGTTCAAAAAAAAAAAAGAGAGAGAGAGAGAGAGATGGGAATCTAAAGTTGTAAGTTATGTCTCCACAGACAAGAACAAATACTCTATTCCACATGACGTAGAGTTAGTCATTATGACTTTCTGGTTGCAGACATGTTACTCTTAATGTAAATGTCATCATTTCTTATTTTTATAATTACGAGGTTCAATTAGTTAGAATGAGACATTGTTCTGTTATTTTTAAGACCTTAGGAATTTCACACTTACCTAAATGAGGACGGATGTATATTACTAGAACTTTTCCAGTGTGGGTCATACCATTCCAGGAGCATTCTCTACATGCTTGAAGTTGACTGCATGCCCAGGCGAGTTTCTAGCTACTCTCCCTTGATTTTAATTCTAAATTCCTTAGTCTCTGGTGTTGAGTAGTCTTTAAGTTCCCAATAACGCCTAGAGAAAAAAAATTCTTGGAAGACACCATGGAAGAGTCTGTAGATTTGGGAGAGATAGTAGCAAAGCATGATATAGTAAATGGCACTCTAGGTTGCAACTCAAGTTGTGTCTTTAAAATGAAAATCAGTGAATGTACAGGCCAAATGACTCAAATGTAGATTGCTTTTTTTTTTTTTTTTTTAAAGAACCACTGTAAGTGATTTTCTACCTTTCAGTGGACTGGATTTTTAACGATTATATGTCGAAACTCCTAACCTCAATCTAACTGTGTTTGAAAATAAGACATTAAAGATGATACTTGAATTGAATGAAATGATAAGTATATGATCTATAGGAGAAGGGAAAGAGACATGAATATACGTGCATGGAAGAAAGGTCACAAGATGGCACCACAAGAAGACAGAGTCAGATAAGACACAAACAGAGGATTCACTTGGCCCAACCTTACTCGTTTCTTGACCTTGGACTTCCATCCTTGGGAACTATGAGTCACTTTTTACTGAAGCTATGAACTCTCTGTTTTTGTTATGATCACACTGATGAATACATATGTATAGTCACAACTCAAAATCTGAATATTAATGGATATTCATATTTTTTAAGTTCTACATTTTTAAAAAGCACCTTGCCTCACATTCATAATTACAGTAGCAACAGTTTTTAAACACTATTGTAAATATTCTAATTTCAGTTTTAAAATAGTGACTCATTATCTCTATACTACAAAGAAGGAAAGAAGCCAAAGGCTTTATAAAAATGTATGCAAAATACTCTAAGTATACTAATAAGTTGAGCAACAAAATAATGTGTTCATAAACCATATTTTTTTTGTGGAGAAAATGAAATTAATTACCATATTATTGTATGCTTGAAAACTTTCTTTATAAATTATAAAATATTATGTATTCCACATTGACTTTGATGTAATGATTTATTTTGTAATATACTGGTGACCCCATCATAGTCTGAGGAATCCATATTCTTCAGATCTCCACATTGAATCCTATATATGAGCCAGGTTTACTTAAACAAAAGGGGATGTTATATTAGAAAGCAAATGTACAAGTATACATTTAAAACTTATATTTTAGTAAATTTTTAATAAAGAAGATCATTGCTTTTACATGTATTTGCTAATTGTCAACTAGCTACCCTTCAAAGTTTAGTGGCAACCTTTTCCTTTGAGTTTTATGGTCATCTTGGAGACTACCATGTTTGTAGGCAGAAGGAAAGCTACTAGAATTTCATTTTTAACTGTCAGCAAGTAAAAACCTAACTAATGTTGATTGTTCTCTGACAGCACTTGCTTAGAAGGTTCCATGGCCTTGATTAATATTTAAACACTAGGGCTTTCAAAGCAAATTTCCAAGCTGAAATTATTAAAGCTACAATAAATATAGAAACATGTTACTACTTTATTTTCTGTATGTGCTGAAAAGCATGGCCATTGGGGATAAAGAAGTGAGGAGAGATGAATTTGTTTGCACTGTGGCCTCCCTATTACCCATTAGCAATCTACAGAAGAAGGAATGGCTTGGCAACCCTGCTCACTGCTCATGGAGGTAAGCACCTTGGAAATAAATGACTGTTAGGACCTTACCAATTTTATGACAATGAATAACTTAGTTTCATGGCTCAGTCTATCTATGAAATTGTGAAGTCGGTGTCCTGAAGGACTCCAATATATATGAAATGATATTATAAGGGGCAATATGCATGGAAACATGACTGACATACAAGTCATTCATATATGATAGCTATGACTGTTCTCTGAGCTCAATAGTTAAAATAAAATCATGGTTTTATGGTATCCAACCACTTGACAGATATTTATTCAGTCAGCAAACATTTATTGCCCATAGAAAAGAGATATCCACAGTTACATAGTTCTTAGGACTCATGTTCCACAAGCTCGGATCTTGTGAGTAAATCTGTGCCTCAATGATGGGAAGAAGTCTCCTATTGGATCTTTATTAGGACATAGCACAGAGAAGTTGAAATTAATTCAGGGAAGGCATTCTGAAAGTCATTTCAGCAGATCTGGGTTTTGCATCTATGATGACTTAATATAAAGCTAAGACTTAAGTTGAGGCTGATCCCAAGAGAAAAGAGTATGGCAGATCAGTCATGGTTGGGTTTTTAAAATAAATTTATCTGTGAGTTGTTTATAGCAGGTACCATGACAAGCCTTGCATAATAATGCTTTGTGATTGTCAACTGACTTCAGCACTCTGATTGTCTGTTTTTCTGTGAGTAATCTATAAGTTCTGGCTAAAGACAGAAGCCAAATAACACTACTCAAGCCTAATAACACACACACACACACAACACACACACACACACACAACACACATACACACACACAGAGCGAGTGAGAGAGAGAGAGAGAGAGAGAGAGAGAGAGAGAGAGACTGTACAATTTCTCTCTCTGACTCTCTGTTTCTTTGTGTGTCTATGTGTGTCTTTGCCTCTCTCTCTCTCTCTCTCTCTCTCTCTGTGTGTGTGTGTGTGTGTGTGTGTGTTGTGTATATATATAATAATATAATATATATATATATATATATAAAATGCAATTTGTATTCATGTATAAGGTCAATTACACATCATTCTTATGTAATAATATTAGAATTCACTCATTTCACTTGAAGTTGAAAATTTTTTCTTAGGAAACTCAAAGATAGCTGGGAAAGTGTTTGTTTAGAGAGCCTTACATTTTGACTTAAAGTTTGATATTAAATAGTTCCCTTAAAGTATAATTCAATTTCAATTCTGGCTTAAAATATTAATATTTTTTTTCTGTAGAGGTAAGAAGTCACAAAATAAAACATCTTACTTTCACCATTATTATTTGTAAGATGGTCTATTTCTTGCACATATAGAATTATTAAACAGGTAGTATTTTAAAAGTCTGAACAACTGCAGGAAGCTTTGAGAAGAAGGAAATAGTCAATGATGCTAGTTCTCCCATAGGTCAGAAAGGCCATCTCTTTACATGAGTTTAAATCAACAATATTAGAATAAACCATTTACCCAGGTATCATTTGATGCTGCCTGACTATTATACCTTAGGAAAAATAACAGGGAGCTTTCTAACACACTCCCCTTATTGCTTGCAATGCTCATTGATCGAACAACAAACAGTGAATAAATCTGTTCTTTAGCAGCGGAGGCAAGTAAAGTGTCGATTAAAAATGACTGAGAAGAAATTGGAACATGATTACCAAATCCATAGAACTCAGCACCATTCATTGATTCACACAGAGCTAGTCCATTGAGAAGAATGGACTGAATAAAATGTTCTTTCAAAATATTGAATGGTAAGGGTATTTTATGAGATATTTGAGGGACAAGGTTTTTTCCCCCTAAGACAAAAAGATGTGTTTGTAACTGGTAGCCATGAAGATTTACCATGGACTCCTTCAAATTTCTCTTTCTTCCTTTAATCAAAAAGTTCATAGAGCAAAATTGCATTTGCCAGCACTGTTGACAACTTGTACCATAAACCACTGTCCTTAATGTTACAGGCGCACAATTCAACAAAACTAGCTTCCATTCTTAGGGGAAAATCAAAGACACTCGTCACATTATTGAGTACATAGTGTATCAGCAAATTAGATCTATTAGATGAGTTATATAGTCAATCATTGTTTGCGAGACGACAATAGAGAACAAGATATATTTTTCCCTCTACAAAAGAGATAGCTGAGAAAGGAAGTAACTTACCAGTTAGGCCACTTGACCAGAGCCAGATATATAACCAACCATTGTCAAAGCCACCAGTAAAATGCCAGTATAAAGGTGCCTCATGGATACATTGAAATATGTACACTTCTCATTGCCCTTGTGGTCAGGAGGGGCCTTGAGTCTATCAACCAATCTACTTTAAGGACAGTGGCATGTGCACCTTTCAGGATAAAGTATTTTAATGTTAGTACAGCTCTATCCTTATCATCTCTTTCCTATATATGTAGGATTATCCATGGTTTCACTAGTGGCTTTGCTTCTAGACAGTGACACACTGAAACAAAACAGAATCAGATCCAGCCAGCTGAAGATGTACTATTGGAACACAAATTTGTTATTGCTCAGTACCCAGGATTTGGAGAATATTGGTTAAACGTCATGGCTACATCTACTCTGAAGAATGTATATGAAACACCTAATCTTTCTCCTAGAGAGGAGCATACCAAACAGGGAAACCATTGTGAAGCTCTGTGGCAATGGACACAGATAAATTTTTTTAAAGGGAGCACAAATAAAATTGCAGTTTCAAGGGAAACCAAGAACTGGGCTAGACAAGGACTGTTGAATTTTCAAGTATAAAGTAAATGCAGACATTAAATATACTTGATATTTTTGGAGAAACATTGAAGATGCTACAATAAGATTTCAGGAACTATATTTTTTAAAAAAAAAAAAAAAAAAAACTAGACCTTAAAGAAATGACCTATGTGGAAGAAATGGAAGAATGGGAACTTAGTTAAGCTATTTTGTGTTAACATATAAGGAGCTACTTATAGATAAGTGTGCATTTTTATGACCATAACATTATTTTGGAGTATGCTACCCAATGCTGGAACTCCCATAATTCTTAAAAAATGAGATAATAGAGTTCTGATTCTTTGCATATGTCACTGATCAGAACTTCTTATAATAAACTAAATACACATGATGTCTTAGGAGCCTTCATTGGCCTATAAATTTTTGGAAGAAGTACTGAGTGGAAATAATTCTATCTTTACATAGAAACATCATCCCAGCATGTGTCCAGCAATGGTTTTAAAAGGACAATTTGGAGAAACTTTTACCAGGTTTGTGTTGTATTTTCCATACCTCTTCAGCAGTCAAAATTACTTTGTAACGGCTACTTGTAAAAGAGCCATATCCCAGTGGTAAGGCAGTTTGGTTGGAGGGATACATAGACTTCTGCATTTAGACAGTTTAACTGATCACTTTTTTACTGAAGTCAAAGTCATGGAATTGGAAAATGTGTCTGGGATGGTTCATTTTGACTGTTAACTTGACTGAATCTGGAATCAAGTAAAAACAAACCACTTGGAATTCCTGTAACAGATTTTCTTGATTCAATTATTTGACTTTGGAAAATCCATGCTAATTATGAGCAGAACGTTCTGGTGATAGCCTAGGAAAGAGAAAGCTAAATGATGAAAAATTTGTTTTCATGCTTAGTCTTCAGCGAATAAGTTCATCTGTATTCTTTCTGCACCGAGTCCTTTTCCCTAAGATATCAGAATCATCTTCTTCAGCCAAAGAGAACTGAAGAGCAGAAGTTCTGTCAGGATCCTCCAGATCTTCAGTACTGCGTTGGATATACTGAGACATCCAAACTTGTGGTCTGAGCAGCTACTGAATTTTCACCCTCTTCAGTGTGACACAGCCATTGTTGGACTCCCCAGGCTTTATTATGTAAGCCACTATAATGAATCACCTTTTAATATATAGTCATTCCGTTTTTCTGTTTCTCTAGAGAACTCAGGCTAATATAGTGGCCAAATGGAGAAAATTACAAAGAAATTAAGATAGTTTTGTAATTTGTATGGTTAATGAAGTATACCAGCAGAGGGAAAGATTAGAGTTTTACGCTTTTGATTACTAAAGTCATACTGATTATTGCTCTGAAGATATCTATAGGTACTCCCTATAAAATGTGAATTTTCTCATAAATCTCTAGACTAATGGAGTCTCCTTAATTAGGGTTAATATTACATTTTATACGTCTCAGTTAGTATGTGTAATATATTGCTCTAATCTGTGTTTATACCAGTGGCTAAATATTCTAGGAAATTGAAAGTGTTCTAAGGGACATCTAATGTTCATCACTGTGCCCTAGTGACACTTAGAATTTATTATTTTAAAGCAAGTTTTCCAATGAACAAATACACAGTGAATAGATATATCATATTCCTGAAGGTCAATAATAGGTTCAAGAAGGTAAAATGTCTTCTGTCTTCCATTTCATTATAAAAAAATACCAGTGCAAATTCAACCATCTTCCCTCATGAGTGACACATACAACTTACTCTCCAGTGCCAGGTTCACTTCCACATGTCACGTTGACACTATGCACATGGCACTTGCTATCAAATAGTCTTGCTTGATAACAAGGAATTATCACCTTTGTTTCAAACAGATGAAACACAAAATTTCAAAGTGGATTTACTGTGAATTTAAGTGAAATGATCATGTGAGTGAAAAAAAAAAAACAGTTCTTTGTGGGGTGAATTTATTATAAGATTAGTAAGTATGACGAATCTGAAGCATGGATGGCAAGTCTCCATATTTTGCAGTCCATATGAACATATTTTTGTGGTGGTGATATATTTTGTGAAACGGTATAAATAGACAACTTGATAACATAGTATATTCTATAATATCTATGAGAAAACACACCAGAACAGATGATGTGGGTTCAAAGTCTAGTTCCATGTGCCTTATGGTATAATATCTTTTTCAATTTTTTACCATTTATTTATTTATTTATTTATTTATTTATTTAATTTATTTGCACTCCAGATTTTACTCCCCCTCCCAGTCTACTCTCTGACTGTTCCACATCCCATACCTCCTCCTCACCCCTGTCTTATGAGGATGTCCCCAGCCCCCACCACCACCCAATCAGAAGTCTAAACTCCCTGGGGCCTCCAGTCTCTTGAGGGTTAGGCGCATCTTCTGTGACTAAACTCAGACCTAGTAGTCCTCTGCTCTAATAACAATATATTTTATTTTATTCTCTGATAATTCCATATGTGTACAATATATTTTGATCATATCAACTTGCCATCCCTGCCTTCTAACTCTCACTGCATGCCTCCCAATAAGTCTTCATGCTCTCTCTCTGTCTCTCTGTCTGTCTGTCTCTGTCTGTCTGTCTGTCTGTCTCTCTCTCCTCTCTCTCTCTCTCTCTCTCTGTGTATATATATATATATCCATGTGTATATATATATATATATATATATATAATATATAATATATTATATATATCTCCAGTTACTTATGCCCAGATATCCAGATATCCATATGTACATGATTAATAGTAGTTTAGGGACCTTCCAGTGGAGCATGGCCAGTCTACCAGTGGCCATATCCAAAAGGAAAAATTATTCTCCCTTCCTCAGCAGACATCAACATTACAGCAGGATTTTTATGCCTCAATTGTATCTTTAGTCATATTCAGAAAGCAAATATTTTTCCATGGGATTGGTAGGAAAGATAATTAATAATTAGAAAGTACTTGGAAAGCAATGGCATAGATAACGCTTGATGGTTATTAAAAAATACCATTAATACCTCACTCAGAGTACTTGTATCCAAATTTAAGTTGTCATCTTGGATTTAAAATAGAATAGAAAAGAATCTATATTTCTATAAGTTATACCAGAATCCAAGATTGTGACCTCAATGTGGAAGATACTTCATGATCTTTCTAGATAATGGTCTCTTGTTTCTCACATCTGCTGTTCAGATATATATATGGAGATGCCAAAAATGATCCAAAAGGGTTTGTGACATTCACGTAGCTATTCACTTTTCACAACCTTGACAAGCCAAGGGATGACATTTAATAAAATCAAATACCTTTATTTTGGTATCTAATGGAAATATCTACATTGAAGAACTGAGTTCCTGGAAAACAAACAGCTTAGATTTCCTTATTACCCCATGTACCCATCCCCTGATCATTTGTATCATTTCATCTTAGTTGTTCCTGTGCCTGCCTACCTTCTCTGATCTTCCCAGAGACTAAGAGTAGCCATCTTCTGGAGATGAATCTGAACGGTTTAGGTGTCACATCTTACATCACAGCTGGAATAGCAGATACTAGGCATCATGATTCATGTTGTTAACTAATCACCATCTACAGTACACTAGGAGGCAGGACTCTGGACATGACATTAAGAGATGCTCTGTAGTTGATGAATTGGGTGAAAAGTCCAATATTAACTATAGATAGCATCATTCTGAGGGCTGTGTCCTGGACTGAATAAGACAGAGAAAGCAAGCTGGGCACTAACAGCTATTATCTGTCTCCCGACTGCAGATGTAATATGACTGACTCTGTCTAAATCCTGCTGCTATAAATTCACCATTATTGTGGGCTGAACTCTTGCACTGTGCATCAGTATGAACCCATTCTTCCCTAAGTAGCTGTTGTCAGGATGTTTTATCACAGTAGCAGGAAATATAACTAGTAAATGCAGTTAGTAAATAAAGGCAGGATATCTGGTTGTGTGGATGAGTAGTGTAAATATGTTGTGTATGCACATGTGAGAGCTGTTGTGATTACTCTCTGCCTTATGCCAGGGAGACCAACTCTCCCACTAAACCCTGGAGTATGCTAATAGTCAGCAGGCGCAAACCACGATCTCTCTGCCTTCCAGAACAGAATATTGAAGTATGTGTGTGATAGAGGTTGGCTTTTTATGTGGATTCTATGGATTTAAATTCAGTCCTCATACTTGGAGAGAAACCACTTTTGCTATCTCTTCAATCTCTGGAATATTTTCTGGAGTATAAAGTACTCATTACATCGCTTTGCACAGCACTTTAAAGGCATTTTTATGTCAGAATACATAAGCTCAGAATCAAAAGAGAAGGTTTCAATCTAAGGGTCTGCAATGGCCTGGAGAACTCACGATTGTACTCATCATGATATCATGACAGGGATGGGTCAATCCTATATCCTAAGTGAAGAAGCTGCTTAGACCACAGAAATTGATACTCGAATTCTCATCTTTCCACTCTTGAGCTAACCACACTGTTTCTTTCAGAAAATTGTTTTAAAAAGGTGAGATCATTCCCAAGCAAGCAGGAAGATGGTTACTGCACGAGCAACAAAGGATGTAGTCTCTCGTACTCTCTCTCTACTCAAGTAATCACACCAGCTGAACCTTGCCACTTGACAAATAATTTTGCTCCACAGCATACAGAATGATAATGTTCACCTTGAATATCCCATGCTTTTATGAAATAGAAGAGCTGGAGCAATAGTTCAGTCAGTAAAATGCCCATTGCAGAAGCATTCTGGCCTGAATTCAGACTCCCAAAACCCACATAAAAAGTCAGGCATGTGGTTACATACCTGTAGCTCCATTGGCAGCCCTTTAGCCAATCAGCACAGCCAAATTAATGTTCTTCTGACTCAGTAGGAGATCCTTTCTCAATAAAGAAGATGGAAAATAACCTCTGGCACACATGTGCACATACACATATGTAATAAAGAAAAATGGGCAAGGGTGGTGGCACATGCTTTTAATCTCAGCAGTCTAGAAGAGGCAGGCAGATCTGTAAGTTCAAGGTTGTCCTTGTCTAGATAAGGAAGTCCAAGACAGTTAGGACCAGATAATGCGACTGTGTCTCAGAGAAGAGAGAGAGAGAAGAGAGAGAGAGAGAGAGAAGAGAGAGAGAAGGGGGGAGGGGAGGGAGGGAAGGAGAAGGGAGAGAAAGAGAGAGAGAAGAGAGAGAGAGAAAGAGAGAGAAGAGAGAGAGAGAGAGAGAGAGGAGAGAGAGAGAGAGAGAGAGAGAGAGAGAGAGAGAGAGAATGGAGAAAAAAACCTTTCGGTTTCTGACCCACATGCTTAGTGAGGTAGCCCAGCTTCTTTGGGTGCAGTGGCTGCTTAAAGACTCACACAGACTGTGTAGTGACATAATGACAGCCAGTGATAACTAAATCCCATTTTCCTAGAGGCAGAAATGAAGGTAAAACGTTTAGAAGTGATCTCTGACTGGCTCAGTACTATAGTGATAGAATCCAGTTTTTAAAAGCGTAGGAAACTTCCCATATAGAACCAGTTTCCCCAGCCTGGCTATCAAGACTATCTTTCTTACCTGTACTTCTACAACCATGCATGCAATTATGCTAAAGGTCATGAGCCATCCTATACTATTCCAAGCATCTTTTGTCTCAGCTTCAATTACAAGTTGTCTTCTGCTGCACGCAACTGAGATCTAGAAACACTCTAAAAAGACAAATTAATTTAACACATAAAGTAATAAGGACAGGACTTTCTCTTACTAGCTTACAGTTTGAGAAAAAGTTGGGACTCCAAGACAGACCTAGCACCCCAATCTATAAAGTGTCTGACTCAGCACAAAGGTAAACACATTGGAGGTAACCAATAAACAGTGTAATTTACTATCTATGTGTCATCTTTTTTTGAAACATGCTTTCTATAAGGTTGCAATTTGAAACTGGTGATTCATGAAGATGTTCTTACACAATGTAACGCAATCAATCAAGTTAACAATTGGGAAAATTTTAAACGGATTTAAATATTAAGAAAAAAAGCATGGAAAAACCTGCCCACAGTGTTTGCCTTTCACTGGAAAAGTACTTTATGTTAAAAAATAAGCACTGAAATTAAGCTGTGTTATGGAAGGGGACTTTTTTTCTCAACTTTAGATGGGTTACCGTCTAATCTCTATCTCAGTCAAGGAATTTACTGGTCTCAGAAATGCATTTTATGAGGATGTGGTTTTGATTGCTAAAAGTGCATAAACTTGGGACTTACATCATTGAAAGGAAACACCACCCAGGATCGATGTTCTTTTCCATTTGTTCTTGGAAAACATACTTTTGTTAAGATGTCCTAGGACCATTTATGATGGGTGAATCCATTTCCTATAACTATGTCTTCCTGGGCTGCACATATTCCAGAGGGATAGCTTTAATATGTTCTTTATGATTGTCTAGAATACTTTATCTTTCTTTCATTGCTCCCTTTCTTTGCTGGGCATCAATCTTCTGCCCAATATACAAACTCTGACTGAAACCATCCTAACCTCCTAGTATATGAAGGTCCATGAATTGGTGTCTTCCCATTGCTTCAGAAGCCTTGGCTTCACAGAGTCTCCTTAAAACATTTGGCTCACTCTGCCTTTAAAAACCAAGAAGGCAACTCTTAAGTCTGCCCCAGCTGTGTTTCTCATTTGAGTCCTGAACTCCAGGAAGCACGTGAACTCACAAAGCTTCCAAGAATACGCAAACTTGGGATTTGCATTACCATGGAACAGTGTCTCAAAAAAATCCCTTTGGATGTTTGACATCTTCCAGTATCAAGAAAACAAAAAGGAGAACATATAACCATTAAACAAATTAGCCTGAAATATGTTTAAAGGGTATGAAGTTATTGTCACACATCTGGAAAAAGAGGGAAGGATGGAGTGTGTTGGAAAAGGAAAATAGTAATAGAGTAGTTCAAGGAAAGGGGAATAAGAAAACATCAGACTACATGGACACAACATCATTAGTAGATAACTGATATTTTAATTTAATTTTCATTTTGTAGAAATGGAGAGCAGAGACCTTTACCATAGAAGGACTCTAGCCAAGTCACAGGTTCTTGCATTCCTGTCTGCCTAGTTTCAACCCAGTGTCCACTTCCCTCCTATTCTCAGCAACATATCCACATCCCAAAATATCTCCACTACAGGCAATAGTACAAGCTCAAATAGTCACAGAATTCTGTAAGATAGCTTTTTCCTTTGGGCAACATGTTCTAGTACCAGAACTTTGAACACTGTTAGCCAGTTGGCTTCAATTTAGTGAATGTCAGCTGTTCCTTTAATGAAATTGCACAACTAATAGGTTGCTGTGGGGAGGTGTGTGGGATTCAGTAGCACTGTGGGTTTGAGACTCAGAATGTCTACATTTAAAGTCTAGCATCGAGGGCTAATACCTAACATATATAAAGGACACAAATAAGACTCAAAAAAAAAAAAAAAAAAACCACCCAAAAACCCAATTAAAAATGGGTACAGAGATAAACAGAGAATTCTCATCAGAGGAATCTCAAATGCCCTAGAAGCACTTAAAGAAATGTTCAACATCCTTAGTCATCAGAAAATTGAAAATCAAAATCATCCTGAGATTCCACCTTACAGCAATCAGAATGTCTAAGATAAAAAACTCAAGTGACAGCACATGCTGGCCAGGATGTGGAGAAAGCAGGACACTACTCATTCCTAGGGGAATAGCAAACTGGTACAACCACTTTGGAAATCAATCTGGTGGTTCCTCAGAAAATTGAAAATAGTTCTAACTAAAGAACTAGCTATACCAGTGTTGGGCATAAACCCAAAAGATGCTCCACCATACCACAAGGACATGTGCTCCACTATGTTCATAGCAGCTTTATTTGTAATAGCCAAAAACTAGAAGCAACCCAGATGTCCCTCAACTGAAGTATGGATACAGAAAATATGGTTAATTTACATAATAAAATACTATTCAGTTATTAAAAATAAGGACATCATGAATTTCCAAGGCAAATGAATGGAACTAGAAAATATCATCCTGAGTGAGGTAACCCTGACTCAAAAGGACACGCATGGTATGTATTCACAAGTGGATATTAGGAAAAGGTACAGGATACACCCTACAGACCCTAAGAAGTTAAACACAAAGGAAGGCCCAAGTGAGGATGCTTTAATCCCACTTAGAAAAGGAAATAAAATAATCAAGAGAGGCAGAGGGAGGGAGGCATTGGGTGGGAGAGGTGATGGGGAGGAGAAAATGAGGGGCAGGATCGGGTACTGGGGGAGACAGGAGAAAGGCCTGGAGGGCAAGAAGAATGAATGGAAATATGCAGCAGAAGGAGTAGGGAACCTCGAGAAAGTCCCTCAGACTTGGGATAGGGGAAGGTCTCAGGACGCAATGTGGGTGACCTTATGCAAAATGCCCAAGAGTGGAGATATAGAATCTGAAGCAATTACCTCCTTTATTCAAACAGAACACCAGTGGAGGGAAGTGGAAACCAACCCATCTCCAAAACTTTTGACCCAAAATTGCTTCTGTCTAAAAGAAATTCGGGGACAAAAATAGAGCAGAGACTGAAAGAAAGGCCATCCATTAACAGGCCTAACTTGGGATCCATCCCATGGACTGGTAACCATCCAATCCCCGATACTATTACTGATGCTACATTGTGCATGCAAACAGGAACCTAGCATGGCTGTCCTATCAGAGGCTCTACCAGCAGCTGACTGTGACAGATGCAGATACTCACAGCCAAGCATTGGACCTAGGTCAGGGACCCCTATGGAAAAGTTAGGGGAAGAATTGAAGAAACTGAAGGGGATAACAACCCCATAGGAAGATCAACAGTCTCAACTAATCTGGACTTCTAGGAACTTCCAGAGACTGAGCCACCTACCAAAGAGCCTATACATGCTGGTCCCAGGCTCCTGGCAATTATATAGCAGAGTGCTGCTTTGTCTGGCCTCAGTGGTAGAGGATGGACCTACTCCTGTAGAGTCTTGGTGTCCCAGGGGTAGGGGGATACCTGAAGTGATCCTCCTCTCAGAGGTGAAGGGGAGAAGTTATATGGGGAGGACCTCTGCATGGGGGAATTACTAGGGGACAAGATTTATGATATAAATAAATAATTAATAACAAAAGAATAAAGTCAAGCATCAAATTGTATTTGTTCATTTCCTTTAGCTGTCTGGACTGCAGTTTCCTCTTCTGTGGAATAGGGATGACAATGTGTAGTGTCATAAGGTTACAAATGAATGCTTATTAATGTGCCTAATATTTGCTCTCCTTTTCATCATCTCTTTTTTATTTCCATCAAGTCTCTATGCCTCTCCTTGCCCCTCTGGAAGTGACTTCGACCCTAAAACGAAGATTTTTGTACTATTCCCCTTGTTCAAGATAAAGTATAAGTTCAGTGTAAGTTCTACCGGCTTTGTCATTGGGTACCCTTCAGTCCTATTCTAGAACCAAACAGAAGTATTAAGTAATGTTTCCATCTCAGCCTTATGCTGCTTGGGGGGTTGTCTATAAACGAGTTTGATGGGATGTGAGAGCTGTATGAAAATGCATTAAAGCTGGCCTGTGATACGGTTACACACTCAATAAACTCACAGGAATTGTTGAATTTGTACACTTACAATGTGTGAATTTTATGGCAGTTAAAATTATACCTCAATGTCAATATATAAACGTAGAAACGTGACAATGGTTGTTTTTAAAAGTTCTCAATACATCCTTTAGGAGGTATGGTGGTGTAATGAGCCTCCATGGAAAAAGGCTAGAAGTATTATAACTTGCTCCTTCGTTCTGAATTTGTTCTCAAATTCTGTCCTCCTCTCTCTCCCGTCTCCCCCTCTCTCTTTCTTCTTCCTCACCCTCTTCAATCTCTCTCCCTCCCTTTCCTTTTGACTCATTTATTTACTTAGAAATAGTATCACAATTCCCTAGCTAAAACTCGTGGCTTAGGACATCAGCTGGTACACATGGTAGCAGTACTCAGATATTTTCTGGAATAAGGGACACTGAGAATAAAGAAGAATATTGGAAGAAGATTTGAGAAATATAAAATTCATCAACATTATTTAAACACCAGTGTCAAGAGAAACAATGGAAATTATAGATGGATCCAAAGAAGTAGCATTCTTTTGCTTTTTAATGACAAGACAGAACCAGGTCTTGCTAATGCCAATCATTCAATGAAAATGTCTTAGTAAAGGAAGCCACTATTACCAGGAGCAAAGGCAGTTTTAGCAGAATCATTGCTTTTTTAAAGAGCAGAATTTACATGATTATCAATAGATCATGGTTCACTAGCTTTGGTGGAGGTTGGGGAAACCAGGGAAGATGAAGGGAAGGAAAAAATAAACTGTGTCTCTTATCAAATGTGATCAGAGGTTCTTATTTCCATTACATGAATACTAGTACTTCAAATGCCAGTTTTAAGGTACTGTTTCCGCACATCTGCACTGCTTCCAGCATCATAATTTGAATGTGGGTAAATTGTATTATGTTCAAAAGACGACAGCTAATCATACTTAAATGTGTGTAGCATGGTGAGTGCTGTTTGTTAGCAGCCATAGTAACTGCAGACAGGAACCAGGGCTTTCTAGATAGGACCACAGTGTCTTTGATGTAACTTATACACAAACTCCATTTCTATTTGAGAAATAGCTACAGATAGGAGATAGATTTTATTTTAATGAATGAGTGAATTCATTCATCCTTAAGACGTTTTATTTTAAAGTAAAATGCTAATGTATGTAAGCTACTATAAGTGGCTTCTTCAAAACCTTCCTCTAGTTGAGACATATGGTGTTCCATATTGCCTAGGCATAGTGTTTTAAAGGAGTTGAAAGGTGGCCTGGGTTCACTGTGAATCTCCTGAGAGGGCAAGACAGGAAGGCAGGGATACAGGGGCTGCCTGATGAAGACTCACGAGGCTGCACAGTCATTGCTTCTGCTCTGTTAAAGCACCTATAAAGTAGGTCTTCTCTCTCTCCCTAGAGGAAGATCATTCTTTCCAGACATACAGAAGCCAAGGTGGCCAGAAACTAGGATTTGCTCTGAGTTAATGTTTACCTGAATTATTGATTGCCACCTGAGACATGAAACAGCTGGTGATTCCATTTGTGATACCCCTTTCCCAGTTACAAAGAGCCCAGCTATAAATCTTAACCAAAGAGTCTTCCTTCCATTTATTTTCTACTTGTGAACTATATCTCTTCTACAGAGCTGACCCAGGGTTATTTTAAATCAATTACTAATAAATCTATGGTGCCTTTTCTCTGTCTCACTGAAAGAGATGGTGGCATCATAAGAATTAATTTTTGTCTTTGGCTTACTGTTGTCTGAACATATATTATTCCACAGAGTGGGTTTTATAAGTTTACGGACATTAAGATGTTGGGAGGTACAGAGATGTTAAACTGTCTGATGACACAAAGTGTTTCAAATGCTCATGCAGATGTTAAAGACCATCATAAAAAACTGTCTGGCCAAATAGAGTGGTTTGCTGTATCTTTATTTATTTCCCTTATAATTTTCCCCCCACTGAAACATATTTCACAAGTGGTAAACAGTGAAAGGCATATTCAGCAAGACAATTCTCACCCGAATAAAAGCAGGAAATTAAAGACCATAAATTAAATTAAAACA